>VDFB02344698.1:0-27249 GCA_007258455.2 Sequoia sempervirens
TTTGTGTGCAAGAATTATGAGCATTTAAAATTTTAAAAATTAAGGAGGAACTTAAAATGATTATAGTTATTTTTTATGACCAATCTATCACAATAATACTATCCATTGTGTAGATCTCTAAATCACCTTTCCAATGCCTATAAAATATCAAAATTTCAAAAAGTGACACAAAAGTTATGCCCATTTTACTGAAGTGTGCTTTTTTAGGCTTTTCAAAATAGATACCCATTTTGAAAATATAAAATAAATTAAAATACTTGTTGAAAATGGATATCCATTTTTCTTTTCAAAACATATATCTGTTTTTCTTTGCAAAAGGATATCTATTTTTCTTTGCAAAAGGATATCTATTTTTCTTTGCAAAATAGATATATGTTTTTCTTATCAAAATGGATATCCATTTTTCTTTTCAAAATGGATATCCATTTTTCTTTTCAAAATGTAAGCTATGGGTTCACTATTACAGACCATAAAGAGTGATGAAAAATATTTTTTGGGGAAACAGATATTAATTATTAATGGATATCAAATTTTGGTTTATTGATGACCAAATCCAAATTTTACCTAACCCTCTGAAAATTCAACTTTTGTTTTCTGATTTGTGAAATGCAAAAACACATTTTTTTCCTTCATTTCCACTTTTTGGCCCCCCATGATCTTGCACATACCCACAAGTCTAGAGAATGTTCAAAGCTTGAACAAGAGATTGTGAATTTAAGGAAAAATCTAGAGAAAGCAAAGATTCAAGAAGATAAATTCAAGAAGAGCTCTACCTTGCTTGATGAAATGATTGCTAGTCAAAAGGCTTCTAAGGAAATAGAAGGTTTAGGATTTGAAAGAGGAGAAAGTTCAAAGGAAAATAAGACTTCAAACAATGCTGAAAAGAAGAATGATGGGAAAAGGAAGACTAGAGATAAAAAGAGCAATATCAAATAGGTTCGGAACCAAAAGAAATATTTCAAAAGGACTCCTATCAGACAACCAACTGCACAAAGGTATTCATCTTTTAATGGTTACTGTTACTCTTGCAATAGATTTGAACATAGAGTAGTAGAGTGTAGAAGTAGAATGAATCAGAATGTTTAATCATTTTCCAGTCAGTGTTTTACATGCAATAGACTTGGTCATAAAGCTAGTAAATGCAAAAGTCATATGATGAATGGTTACAATAATGGTATAATGTTCCAATCATTCAACGGTTACTATTATACATGCAATGGATTTGGGCATAAGGTTGTTGAATGCAGATCTAAAATGGCAAGAAGTAAGTTTGTTTAGCAAAAAAGTGTCATATGTCACAAATGCAATAAGCCAAGAGACAACTAAGTTTTGCAAGAGTAAGAATGTGAAACCCTTTGTTTTATAGAAGAAGGTTGATCTAGTGAAGAAAATCAATCCGATGGAGATGAAGAAGGAAATGAACAAGATCTAGATGAAAAAGGAAGAGAATGAGGTGAAGAATGAGTTTGTGTTAGCTCCTAGTATATATGTTACCTTTGAAAACTAGATAGAGAGCTTTGGCTTAGGGTAAATTTTTTTAACATAAAACTTTCAAAGCCCCTGCCAAGGATGTATGATGATATCTTCAACATACTGGTTAACTATTGTACCTAATCTATTGGTGGTTCTCTGGTGTGAGATATCTTGTTGCAAAAATTTGTGGAGTGATTGAAGGTTCTTGTGATAACATAGTAAGAGGGTTTTCCAACTTTTCAACTAACTTTTCATTGTTGCAATGAATCCGGATGGAACATCCCCTAAGGCAACCAAAATCTTGCCATGTGGTTTTGAGGTGTTCATGGTATGTGTTAGATGTGTCTAAATCCAAAGTTTCTGGGTTTGATGTCTTTTGTAGTTGAAGATATTTTTAACAGTGTGTTGGGCTTAGTAATGGTAGTGTTACAATTGTAGAGTGCATGTTGGAATGCTCTGCATTCCACCACAGATGAATATTATGCTGTGCGATTTTGAGGAAGTGTTTGAGGATGTTAGATGTGTGTGCCATCTAAGTGGCAAGTGATTTGGTGGTCAGTGTGTTGCGTTATGAATGAATAGTTGGTTCATTCAGTTGTTGCTTCACTTGCAGTGCTGACCTAAAGGTTTTGGGGTCATGAGGAGTTGAATTGTGTATAGAGCAGAATCATGGGAGTGATTATAGGTCACACCAACCTATTTTGGTGTGGTACATGTTTTTGTTCCTTCCACAAGGCATGTGTGATAGAGTTTTGGGTTGACAGGTCATGGTGTTATACGATTCATGCAATTAGGCCGACCTAATTGATGTTTTGGTTGGTTGCAATATATATACAAGTTTAATTCATTATGTGATGTAGAGTATGTTGGATGTGACTAAGAGTGTGTGAGATCTGATTTAGTGTGAAGTGCAAAAGGTGATAGTGGTGAGGTATGAAGTGTGTAAAGTCAGTTTTCTGAGTTTAATTGGAACTATATCCTCGACATGTTGCAAATGCATTGTTAACAATTCATCCTTGGTAGTGAGCCACCACAGTGCAGGAGTATTTTGGGAAACATACTATAGGTTTCTGAAGTCCTAGAAGAAGTTCTAATTTTGTTGTGTTATTTTGAGGTCATGTTGACCATTTTGTTAGCATTTGGTGGAGTAGGAATAAACCTTGATCTATTATGATCAATGGATTGGGAGGTGAAAATCTTGAATGGGTTTTGAAGCTCTAACTTGTCTAGGTTGCCAACCTTGTCAAAGGTTAGAAAACACATTGGGTTTTATAAATTGTTTCATTAGGTCATCTATGGGTTCGAAAAGAAGAACTTAGTTGTTTTGAGGGCCTATTTAAGACATGGCTCGACCATGAGATAGGGTTGGAGGCATTTTTGTTAGAGTGATATTTTGTAAAGCTGAAGAATACAACGTTGGAGAGACAGTTTTCTGTGTTTAGCTTTTAAACTGAGCTTTAATGGAGTAAACTTACTGTTATCTTGTTAGTAGTATGTAGTGTTGATATTGTGCAAGCTTGGAGTGCCATCTATTTGTCTTTACAAATCATTTTTCATCTTTTATTTATATATAGTTTGTTTTTTGCATTTTCTAGCCTGAATCAGGCAGTTTGAGAAAATGGAGTCCTAGTGCACTTCCCCACCGTACAAATTGTGCGGCCCTTTGGGATTTGTGTCTAGGCTCCCTTAGTGTAAATATGGTAGTTAGTAGAGTTTGTGGCAGTGCAGGAGATGCTAGCAAAGTTTTTCCCTAGGCGAGCCAGTGCAGGTCTGGTTAGGGCAGACTTGGAGAAAAAGTCACATAACTTGCAGGGGAAATGAGATTTTTGAGAAAAAAAATTTGTGAATTTTCTTGAGGGTCTTAGCAGTGCATGGTGGTCAGGAGGAGGTTCTAACAACTCATTTGATAGGAGAACTTCTTGACAGTCTGAAAACAACTTTAAAAAGCTTAGAAACCCTACCTTTTTGTCCATTTCTGTGTTTGAGCAGTGTACGGGAAGTGTTGTTCTAAAACCCTAAAAATCTTCAAGGAGAGGACATGAGAACCACCATTCCTAAGCAAAGAACCCAGGTCATTTGGTGGGTTTAGGTTAAAATGTCATTTTCTCTCTATTCAGAGACCTAATTGGGGGCTCAAGGCTTGTAGCCTTTCCTAACCCTAGGAGAGGGATTGTGGAAGCAATGGTTAATGGGGGTCTTGAGAAGGTATAAGAACCCTAGATAGAGTCCCCTGAAGCTGTTTAAATGTGTTACACCTCTGCAAGTTATCAAGTTGAATGTGGAGAGAATTTGGTCTTGAAGGAAGAGTAAGGGCCAATGGAGAGTATATGGCAAAGCACTAAGGTTGGCTTGGTAGAAGGGAAGCTTGTTGATGGAAGAGGGGTTGGGCAGACAAACCAGGGGCACCTAGTCATGAGTAGGGACCTATAGGTTAGATTGGTGAAGCAAAGCACCAAGGAGGTCTTACAAAGAAAGGCCTAGAGCAGGAATCTGTGATTGATTCCTCCAACCCCACTCCCCTCATCAGTGGTGCTCGCAGGCTAGAGTTATTCTTGCTTTATTTTGATTAAATTAGGCATCTACTTTAATTAAGAGGTTAATGAACACCCTATCTACGATGCTTGTAAAGTGATAAGCCTATGCTCTCCCCTTCATTGGGTGACCAAAATTCCAAATTCACTCTTTCATGTTTTGATAACACTTGTAGAAGGCCTTCCATAGTGGGAAAAAGTACTCACCCTATAGGAACGACCTAAGTGGGAACAACTAAAGCCAAGTTTTCTAACCCACTATAATCAAAAGTGAATTTGAGGAAACTCACAATTCAATAGTAGTGTGCATTGATAACCAATCCCAAAGCCTTTGTTCTAAAGGTTGGGAGGTCTCCTATGAGATTTTATCATTTTCTGCAACAAATGGAAACCTTACTATGAACTTTAAGTGTAGGAGCCAACCGAGTTAGTCTCCAAACATTTCTAATGTCACAGTGTAAGGGGAGGGAAGAATCTACCCCCAAGATACTCACCATATAAATATCAAGGATTATTGGCCAAAAGTGGATGATTCAACTTTGGTTAAGACCTAGGAAAGGAAAAAACATGGGCGCCCTCTAGGGGGTGACACAATTGTGTGAGCTGACATAGTTCTAAGATGTGGGCTATGGTATTTTAAATGACCCTTTACATTAGAAGAGTGTTTGATATGATTGCTCTTATGCTATACCTGTGGAAATCAAAGGAATCAAACCAGATTCTTGAACATATAGTTAATGTTTAGTTCCTAGGCTAGAAACAATTATTTTACAACTTGTTGTTGTGTATGGAATCATTTTTTAAGAAATCATCCATTTAAGAACACTTAATTTCCATAATTCAGAAGGAAAAGAAACTAGATAAAAATAATTGTTCAGAAACGAATCCCATGAAAATATCCATTTCACTCATTAAAAACAAAATAACCAAAAAAAATTTCAAAAATACCGAACGCCTCTAGTTTAGTGCATGCATTCCTTGTTTCAGTGCATTGAGCTCATATACTAGTTCATATGAGTCATTTTCTAATGCATTTAGTGCATATAGGTCATTTTTTGTTGCATATAACCCATCTTTTAGCACATATGAGTCATTTTCCAATGCATCTGGTCCATTTTCTAGTGCATCTAGGTCATTTTCTGGTGCATTTATTACATTTTCTAGCACATTTGCAAAACTGTTTAGCACATTTAGCTATAGAGTACCTAGTTGAAATCACCTCTAGGGGCAGTCTAGCACATCACTGGTTTGTTTTAGCACATTTGACCAATTCTGTAGTGCGTTTAGTTCACTTTCTGGAACATTTGTTACATCTTCGAGCACATTTGCAAAATTGTTCAGTGCATTCACTTACAAAGTACCAAGTTGAATCACCTCTAGGGGCATTCTAATGCATCACTGGCTTATTTTAGCATAGGTAGTCCATTTTCTAGCGCATCTGAGTCATTTTCCAATGCATTGAGTCCATCTTTTCGTGCATTTAGTGCATCCTTTGGCACATTTGATTAATTTTGCAAGGCATTTAGTCCATTTTCTGGCACATCTAGGGGACAGTCTAGCACATCCAGGCTATTTATTAGCACATCTACTCCATATTTTAGCACATATATACCCTATTTTAGTGCATCCATTTAAGATAAAAATAGAGAGCTAAATTCACCATCTGCTTGATTGTTTGAACCACATTTAGGGATCCTTTCTAGAACAAAATAATTCCTTAGTCACAATAATGTCTTAAACTTCTTGAAATTGAGCTTTTCAAGTGAAATTCTTCAAACTAAACTAAGATTTAACACCTTAAAGTACCTAAACATCCATCACACCTCTGATTGTTAAGCTAAGTTTCATTATTAGGATCTATCATCCTTCATCATGAAATAATGCTATATAATTAGATTAAACTTAGTCTCATCAATAGAATTTGTCATTCTATTTGACTTAGTTATTATCCTTGGCACTCACCAACAAAGATCAAAGTCTAGTTAAAACTTTCACATTTGTATGCCCATTTTAACAAGATCCCAAAAGCAAAATATCAAGGAAAAAGAAATTGAAACTCAGAACACCATGGCTGAAGGTGAAGAAAATCCATTCCATAGATTCCACCAACCTAAAAATGATGAAATCACTAAGGAAGACATCCAAACTGCTCAACAAGATCCCAAATTCCACAAGTTCATGGAAAAGATTTTTGAAAAAGATGGGGAAAAATACTTTTTAATGCTGGCTAATAAAGGTTTGAAATTTCCTAATGACTTTGATGTTAATCAACTGAAAGGAGCACCCAAAAGGACTAAAATTGATCCATCAAACACATATCCCATGGTTGAATTAACTCATCAAATGAAAAATCTCCAATAGAAGATTCAAGACATGCAAAGAGGAACCACAAAAAGATACTTGATACAAGACATCTGCCCATATTCTTTTGATCAAGTTGTCAAGATGATACCCTTTCCCAAACATTGTGAGTTTCTAAAATATGATAAATATAATGGTAAAACTAATCCTATAGATAATGGAAGGGAATTTCAAACCATGAGTCTTGAATTTGCATAGGAAGAGACTTATTTGATGAGATTGTTTCCATGAAGTTTGGGTGGCCATTGCATGGAATGGTTTTCAAAATTACCATCAGGAATTAGATCATTTGAAGAGCTGGTCAATAAATTCATCACCCAATACTCATACAACATCCAACATGAGATAACCATGAAAGACCTTTTCAACAGAAAACAAAAAAAGGGTGAATCATTCCTGATATTTTTACAAAGATGGAGAAGATTGTTTGTTAGATATACTCATCCCATACCAAAAAAAAGAAAAGATGGAAATCTTCATTGACAATCTAAATGATGAGATGAGCTAGAGACTTGAATTGCAATGTCCACCCACCTTTGAAAAGATGATTGAAAATGGAATCAAAATTGAAGAAGCGTTGGTCAAGTGAGTAGTCTTGAAAATTTATAATGAAGGAAAGAACTCAACAAATTCTTCCAATAATTATAACATTAGTGACAAACCAAAATTTTAGCAAAGAAATAAAAATGTTGGTAACAATGATGTTGTAGCTGAAACATAAAATGCAAAACTAGTCTTTAACTTGATAGTTGTTTCTTCTAAAAATAATCAAAACACCAATGAAAACAACAATCCAAGCAATCATGAATCTAAACCACCACCATATTGAACATCATAAAATCGAAGAAGATTTACACCTTTGGGATAGTTACTTGAATCAACATTAAAGGAGCTTCTTGCAGCCAAAGTTATAATATTACCAGAGGCACAAGATTGGGAACCATGAGTTAAACCTTCATGATGGAATGATGCACATTATTGTGACTTTCACAAAAACAAGGGACATAAAATGAGTGATTGCATTCAACTAAAACATTTGGTACAACATTTGATTGATAGGAAATAAATATTTTTAGAAGGACCTCAAAAAAATAATGATCATGGAGCTTTCAAGAATCCTTTACCAAACTACGAAAAAGGGGAATCCTTTTCATCAAAAACCAAAAGAAAAAATGTGAACTATGTCTATGATTCTATCATTCTTCATATTGAGGTAGTTGATGATCAAATCGATGACAAGAAAGACCTTATTACAGTTGATAATCCAATTAATGACCTCACAATTGAGCATGAACAAAACATTGTTATAGCTGAAAATCATCTTCATGACATCAACACCAAATCACATCAAATCATTGACATCATACCACTAAATCTGATCACAAACATTGCTACAACTGATTATTAGATTAATGTCATTAAAATCAAAGATAAACAAGATTTCCAACCAACCAATGCAACCACAAGAGGGTAGGCCAATGTAATATTGAAAGGAGTTGCATCTAAAACACCTACTACAACTGCTTCACCTCAGTACAACATAGTTGACTAATTGCAGAAAATCCTAGCTCAAATATCTATATTGGAACTGCTAAAAATTTCACCAGCTCACAAAGAAATTCTAGAACAATCTCTAGTAGCCACCACAATACCAAATAATTTGGAAGTTTTCTAATTCCAAGCTATGGTGGGACACTTGACCACACCTCATTCCCTATCATTTTCTAAAAAAAGGTGATGTATCACTCACCTATCCACATAATGCTAGCCTCCACAATGAGGTTTTAATTCACAAACATTGGGTCAAACATGTTCTAATAGATGGTAGAGCTGGCCTTGGTGGAACTCTTGAAATTTTATCATCCCACTAATGCTATGTGCACGCCTATGAAATTTTATTCCTTAGCATCATTAGGGTTTATGGTTTTATGATTTATTCTCTATACCCCCTAATCTATTTATTGGCTTATGTTGCTCCTTGACCTACTGCATCCAACCACTATTTGAAATAAGTGGTGTTTTATGACCCTTGTTATCCTGCTTTACCAGCCCTGTCTTCCAAAGTTACCTACTGTGCCTAGGATGGCCTCTTCTTTATGAACGACCTATTTGAATGTGTGTTTTTATACTTGGTGAAAATTTCGCTCATGGTTCATCACTCATGACATGATTTGTTCTATAATATCATACTTAACACATGATGAGTGATCCCCTTCCACCACACCACCGTCAAGGTCTATTACTATGGACTCATCACCCATCATGGGTTATGCTTCATTTACCATGAAGAAACCAATGATGAGAGATGCATGTTTTTGGTCTCCATGGGATTTCATAGCTTATTGTGTGTTGTGCCCTTGATTTTGAAGGGTAACACGTGATGGGCGATGTGATTGAATCTTTAACCCATCGCTGGTTGTAAAGTTAATCATTGGTTGGGTGTTCTATTGTTACTAAAGGATCACAACTCATGATGGGAAATGCGGTTACTTCTTGTAACCCATCACTTTCCCTTACATTGTCCTTGGTTGTCACTTATTCTTTAGGGAGGAACCCGCGATGGTTGATGGACATGACCCTTCCCATTGTGCGGGTATAGTATATCGCCAGTTTGGGCAGTTCAGCATGGGGGGGACCCACGATGGGTAATGTAAAAGGAAGATGTTGGTTAAGGTCCTCCAATGGTCAGATCAATGCCTAATATTTCACCGCTAGCCCTTGTGCTATCATGTGATAATGTTTCAAAACAAGTTTTAAACCCATGATGGGTGATGCCTTATAAATGTGGGTGGGATTGTCCCACATTTGAAATGATCGATGGTAGACAAGGTGGGATGATTGGGCAAGGATGTTGATGGATGTATGATTGCTTTAAAGCATATACTTGTTGTTTCTTGGTATGGTTTGTAAAGCAAGTGGTGACATTGAATGTACCTCGTCGATTGAGTTTTAAATTTGTGGCAATCAACGGTGGAGAAATGACATGAAGTAATTGAGTTTTTGTTCACATGAGTGAGCCAAGATGGATACTAATTGTAGAGAGCCTTACATTCTCCTACTTAATGAGGATAGACCGTAGCTTAACCACACCATTCTTGAATCTACCAGAGTGTAGAATTAACTACTCTGGCTGGATGATAGATAATTGTAGAAGTTGTGATTGCAAGCATTGCTAGGGTGATGGTATAGCATCTTTTGTGCGTAGGTTTGTATATATTCTGCATTGCTTGTTGCAACTCGACCCTTTTCTAAAATTTGGGTCTTGAGGTTTTTTTGTTGCATGAGCATGTGGGTTTTCTAGTGATTGTGGTCTTTATTTCTCTTTATTACCAGCACTGGTTGTTGTGATATCTCATGAGGATGAGCGAAATGAGCACTCTTGTTGCACCAGTTCAGATGTCTTAAAGGATAAGTATGTAGGAACCAATTGCATACGTGCTATAAGACAAACCTCTCTCCACAAGGGTACCTATTGTTCTAAAGAAGAAGAGGAGCATACACAGAGAACATGAGAAGGTGGCTATTCATAACACCTATACTTTGAGAAGGAGGATTATCTCACAAAAGCTGACTGAAAAGAAAGAGAAGGGACCATTGTATGCAAAAGAATTAACAAGGTCTGGCTTAGGTCTTGGGGTTTGTTCAGACAAGACCCATTGCTCCTATCTTGGTTTCTAATAGTTTTCCAAGAGAAGAAGGAGAGGTTGGCCCTAGCCATGGTTCAAGTCTCACTCCTCTAGTGCCTTACACTGATTCAGAGGATGAAATTGTGATTGCAACTCCACTCTCTGTTATAAGACCTTGTGAGGTTAGTTACTCAATAGCTGATAAGGCAACATAACCCTCATGACATTTGCTCGTCGTGTTGGGTTTTGGGGTGATATGGTGATGTGGCTTCCATATGGTGTGCTTTTTTAGTTCTTTTGATGGTTACTAGTTCATGGGTTTATATTGATGATTGTGATGGTGGTTACTCTAGTATTGGTAAACATGCCAATTTTATTGATGCTTTTTGGAAGGCTTACATGGTGGCTTCAATAAATGGGTTGGCACTTTTTTTTCCTTTTTCTTTTCCCATGAGCATGGAATGATTAAATCTAATGGTTTTGGAAATTAACCCTAGTGAAATGAATTTTGAAATGAACATGAAATGTAATTACATCTTGAGCTAGATGCTTTGTTGCTCCCTTGTGTTATATAAGGAATTTCATGGCTTGATGTAGGGGGCTCTGGTCTGAAATTTTTGAGTCCAGTATGTCTTAGGTAGAAGTTGATTATAGAAGGTAATGATAATGTTGAATGCTTGATGAATTCGCCAAAAAATTGTCTTGGGTATGTGTCATATAGGTCATGATATTAATAAGTTTTGTATTGATTACTGATATTAGAGCAGAATTCAAAATACAAATCATATACTCTCCTTTGTATATTTTTTACAGATTATAAATGGAATTATCAAAGATCATTTCATCTATCGTTAATTGTTCAATTGAATGTATTGCTTGATTTCTTTGCTTTAACACAAGGGGTTAAATAAAATGCTTAGGAAAAGTCATGAATATGTGAGAATTTACAAGGATTTGGTAAGAATTAATGTTTGGATAACATGATTCTTTGCAATGCGAAGCATTATATAGGTAGTTTAAGCATATGAGCACTAGACAATCAGTGTATTACTGGTTGTTTCATATTTGACTCCATTTACCCAATTGATGAGGAACTGTTTGTTTATTGACTGTTTAGCAATTAAATGAATGAATCACATATCTGGTTATGCACTCAAGATCAGGACAACATTTATTAAATTCTATCAAATCTTAATCACATGTTTGAATTTGTGTGTGTGAAATGTGGGAGAGTTAATAAATCAACACAAACACCAATGAGATGAATTGTATCAAAGATTTGAATCAAATAAACTACTCTATTTTGTATTCAAACAAATCTTTAAGAACGTTTC
Organism: Sequoia sempervirens; assembly: GCA_007258455.2. Classification (NCBI taxonomy): domain Eukaryota; kingdom Viridiplantae; phylum Streptophyta; class Pinopsida; order Cupressales; family Cupressaceae; genus Sequoia; species Sequoia sempervirens. Next base: position 11,326 of record VDFB02344698.1, read on the forward strand.
ATTTTCCTCTATTCTCAAGGATTTATTAAACCATTTGGCTCTCAATTTTTTATGCGCACTATGGTTGTTAAAATGACAACTTGAGAAATGAGATAATATTCAATATGCAAGCCAATTAAGTTCCTACATGAAACTATATGGTGAAAATGATAATGGATATTATGATGAATGGATAATGATGTTAGATTATACAATGTAAATGATATGATATGAAGCTAAGATGATTCTACATATGCTCAAATGCTAACTATGAATATGCTAATCTAAAATGCAACTATAAAGCAAAGTGTGATTCTTGGATGTAACTATGAAAAAAAACATGATATGAAATGCAACTATAAGAGTCCAAAATTCTCCAATGTTGAAACGTTATTATTGCATGATAACTATACTTAAATGTGGATGAAAAATACAATGGAAAAAGGATTGTATTTATAAGCTTTTCCAAGCATCTTGTGATGTGGCAGTGATCGATGGTCTACATTCAAACAAGAGGGATGAACGGTGGAGATGGAGAGAATCAAGAAGGTGTTCCCTTCACCAAAGACAACATGCCAAATGAAATGGATGGAAGAATCAAGTGTGTGAGACAAAGACCATGTGTTCAAAGTTTGTTGAAGGTGGAGTAGTCAGTCATTTATCAAGATAATCTTAATTTAAAAATTAGAATTATTAATTTCATGTGACCTTTGGTGGAAAAGGCGAAAAAGTTGTAGACATGTGCTTGAATTCCTAATATGAGATTAATGAAACTTAATTAAAAAAAAAAAGCTTATGGAAATTTGTTTATTTAATTAAATTAGAAGAATATGAATTTAGATTTGGAGAATTAGGAAAGGGTGAACTATATAAATAAATTGAGAATTTATTTATACGTAGTCAACATACCTGAATAACTAGTATTTAATTAATTAAATATCTGACCGATTTGTGTATACATTTTTCCCCTCTTTGAAGTAATGTGTTTACATGTTGCTTCAAAGAAAAAATTGATACCAATACCAAGAAAAAAAAAATTGATGCCCTAGATGTTGATTTTTAGGTGATGACATATATATGCCCCCTCAAGAGAAATCGGTGAATTTTTAGGATTTTTTGAATTTTTTGAAATTTTTGATGATCTCAAAATTTTATGCCTTAGAAATGATTTATCTCCTGAGAAATGATATATAAGCCAACAGGTGATGATCTGATTAATTAAGGCCCGTTTGAAAAATAAAAATAAAACATCCCCAAAAAATGCCACTTAATTAACCTTAAAAGGTTAAAAAGTTGATTGGAAAGTTCATTCGAGAATTTTTCAATTTGAAAACTTGTGAGTGGTTTGTGCAAACTTGGATTAGAATGGTGATCCCCTACCACATGCATCGGTTTGAGTGGGTCAAGTGGCACAACTGCCCAGAAGCGTATGGACCTCCAGTGAGTACCCCAAAAACTGCCTTCTATTTCATGCATTTTTGTTTTCCCTCCATTTTTTTTCATTTTAACTACTTTAGCACATAGAGAGATTGAAGTAGCACATAGGGATACTATTATAGCACATAGAATAGTCTAGCGCATAGGATAAAAGTCTTAGCACATAGAGTGAATGAAATAACACATTGATAGATTAGTGCCTAGGGTGTCCGAAGTAGCGCATTGGTTAACTATAATCGCATGTCTAATAGATTAGCACTTAGGGCACTTAGATTAGTGCATTGATGAGATGAACAAGCACATATAGTGAAGTGGTGCATCATGACCCTGTTTCGATGCATTGAGCAAATGAAATGGTGCATTAGGTGTTTCAGCGCATAGAAGGCCTATTTTAGTGCATTGATGAATTTTTCTAGCACATTGGATTTTTTAGCACATAGAAAGAATATTCTAGCACATTGGTGAAGTTTTAGACTAGATTGATGATTTTCCTGATGTTTAATCTTGTCAGCCTTTGTGTTGATGATGATTGATGATGTTGATAGGTGAGATGCAATGATAGGATGATGATAAATTACCTCATGATAGGAAAGGATCAATTATAGGTTGATTAATCTAATAAACCTCATGATAGGTGAGGTTGAGTTGATTGATGAACCTCATGATAGGAAAGGTGCATTGATTAATTTGATGAATCTCATGATAGGAGAGGTGAATTGATTGATTTGATAAACCTCACGATAAGCAAGGTGAATTGATCGATTTGATAAACATCATGATAGGCAAGGTTAAAATTGATTGATTTGATAAACCTCATGATATGTGAGGTTGAATGATAGATTGATGTTCACGAGATTTGATCAAAGTCTCACCATATTTGCTTAGATTGATAGGTTGATTGATTTGGATTGATTAATTGACTAATTTATGATTGATTGAGTGACGAATTTGAGATTTTGTGATGATAGGAGCCATTGACTAGTTTTCCAATTAGAGAGAGGTTCTCGAGGACATGGGATTTGATTCAGCATCTGACACAACCTGAGATAGCTATTATTGCACAATGTGGTTTTTCATCTCTTATCAATATGCCCTAGATCAGGATTAATAGGGGTTTGTTGATAGCCTTAGCTGAGAGGTGGCACAATGAGCATAACACCTTCCATTTTCCCACTGGTGAAATTATAGTTACACCTAAGGATGTCTACCAGATTCTACAAATTCCCGTGGTTGGAGAGCTTTATTTATATGATTCACATGAGCAAGGTAGGACCGATGCACTGCAAAGAGTATTTCAGGATGACCATATATGCGGGTATGAGATTCTGTGGAGGGACATGGTTGATGCATACACCACTTTTCCTTTTGTTCTAGCTGGTTTCATTGGAGGATTCCTTTGTCCTAGCCACAAGTCAAAGGGAGTCTCAGTTCGATGGGGAAAGATATTGGAGAGCATGATTGTTCATGACACTCAATATGCATGGGCTTGTTGTATGCTTGCACACCTTTACCATGATCTACACTAGGTTGTCTATCTACTCAGGGTGAGTTTATCGGAGGGGGTCACATTGCTAAGGTCTAGGCCTAGGAGCATATAGAAGTCAATTGGCCAATGGGAGACATAAAACAACCAACCATGAGGCCCTATGTTCACATCTATGCAAGTCAAATTTCTCAATCAAGGTTGGGAAAACTCGAGCATTGGAGGAGAGTGCTAGATGATCTAGAGTCGATGGTATGGCAACCATATGTTGATTGTGAGTAGTGGCCTGAGGATGAGATTGAGATGTCGTATTTGTGTCAGCCAATTTATTTTATTGGCCAAAAACATTTTATCATCGAGAGATTTATGCTACTAAGAGTACTAAGACAATATAGTAGGGTTTAGGGCATTCCCTAAGGAGTGGCCCATTATGCCTAATGATGATAGGATGCTATAGAGTGGGGGCCAGTTTTGTCTTATGATGCAGTGGTTGAGCACTTTAAGGGATTATAGGTCATCCCTTAGGAGGTGTATCTAGAGATCACCAATGCACCGATATCAACAGAGTATGTCCAGTATATGTTTATGCATCCATTGTCACAAATTATGATTTTGGATGAGCCAACACCTTGGTTAGTAGAGGAGGTAGGAGGTCATGGGTAGAGGCGATGAAGAGTGGAGGAGGAGGAGAAAGGTGAGGAGGAGGAGTAGGGGGAGGAGGAGGAGGAGAGTAGTGAGGAGGGCGATAGTAGCAATGATGGCGATGATGTAGAGAGTGATTGGGGAGATGATGGGGGTGGTGGAGGACCAGGTTTGGATGTTGGAGAGATGAGAGTGACTCACAAGAGGTAACATGTGGAAGTTCAACTACCCTCACCATAGTAGCAGACACAAATTGTTGCATTTCAAGTATAGGTTGAGACTTTACAGGGTCAGCTAGAGCAGATGCAAGCTTTGCTTACATAGGCATAGGGGTAGATACATATGCTGATGGTAGAGAGAGATGTAGCTAGGTAGTAGGTACAATAGGTACAGGCCTAGCTTGCATAGGTATAGGCCTAGGGATAGGTGTAGGGACATATGCAAGGGTAGATTACCATATTGATTGCTAAGAGGGATGTTGTGAGACAATGGTTGGAGAAAGACAAGGGCATCATTGAGAGGCTACAATAGCTATGGGTACGTTAGATTACTTCAAAGAGGTCTGCCATACCACACAGGAGGTTGAGTTTTATAGAGGTCGATATCATGATGCAATTCCTCTAGAGTGGTAGGAGAGCCTTGCCTAGTCTTGATTAGGGAGGTCTCAGCCTCAAACTATTAGCGTGGGTGTTACATAGCCATTGCCTAGAGATCGAAGAGATCCTAGTGCAGGTTTGTCAGGTGTAGGGGGAGGTAATAGTCCTATGATGCCAACACCATCTGGGGGGAGCATGACATAGCTCCAGTTTATGATTTTTTGATGTACTTTGGACATGATGTATACATTGATGTATATTAGATATTGATGATGTACCTTTTGTTTTCAGACTTTATGATACATTTCCCTTTTTTGATATTGATGTATCTCTTCATACGTTTGTATATCTTTGTACATTTTGACATTATGATTTTGAGGTTATATGATATGTGGCGATGATTATGATCTATGTGTTTATATGATTTCATGATGGATGCATTTTATTTCTATTTTATGATGCTTGATGTGATATGATATGCTATGGATGCATTTAATTTCTATTTTATGATGATGATGCAACTAATGTGTTATGATCCTATGATGATCTATGAATGATACCTATATGATGTCTGTGATGGACTTTATTATGCCAATGATATGTGATGTATTTGATGTTTTTGTACTTTTCTCATATGAATAATTAATGATGCAAATGAATGGATGAATGTTAGATAAAATGATTGTATGATGGCTCCTAATTTTATTTGCTTATGATGTTTACATGATGGTGATCATTATGATTATCCAATGATGATACCTATGTGATGATTATGTGATGTATGCAATGATTATTTATGCTATGTGAGATGGATTTGATTATGGAAATGATGTGTGATGATATATGCTGTTTATACTGATTATGTATGGATGTAATGATTATGGGATGACTTATAGATGATGTTTTGTAAGATGAATTATGATTATGTGATGCAAATGATTATTCTTAATTGAGTTTTCAAGACTTCAAAACCTCTAGGGTCTTAAGCTTAAATGAGTGAATATATCTAACTTCCAAGAGTTGTGGGAAGGTTGTCATCAGTTGATTATTTGTTAAGTTAAGCTTCACAAAACCTAACATATTTCCCAACTTTCTTGGAAATATGAAGAGACTCACTCATTTAAGCTTAGTGGACCACTTTCTTAAGGAAACTATATGAAATGATTTGTATTATGTAAATGACATGCAATGCACATATTTTTTGTTTTCTAATGCAAATATTATGATGTGATAATGTTTTCTAATGTATGCAAATGATGATGCAACTGATGTGATTTCTATATGAGAATGATGTGTTTTTGGTAATGTCAAGTGTACTCAATCCATTAGTGTTAGAGATAACATCATTGTGAAACTATTGTAGCTTTGGAAACCCTATAGATATAGATGCAAGATAACATGGATGCAATCTACTCCAACCATGCAGATCCCATATTAAAAAGTTTTCATTTGTAACAACTAATTTTCCATGCTTTTTATCATCATTGAGCCTTTAAAATGTTGAAAGTGAGTACAAGCATTGATGGAATATTTAGACCATGATTACTTGAGTACTACTTCCATGATGTTTGATAGTGCAAGTTAACACAAGAATCTAAGTATAATTAAATCGAGATGACCTGAGTATTTCTTGTATAAACAGACAAGAGTTAATTGTTTTCCTATGCAAATTTGGAATGTCATTAGCGATACTTTGTTAAACATGTCTTGTGACAATTTGCACAGTAATAATGATCAACTCATAGATAATAGACAAAGAAAAATAATACTTCTCCTTGGATCCTCTAGTTCAATACATCATTGAGGTTCTCTAGAGATATGATAACAAAAATCAAAGTACAACCATTTGAACATTTATGTTAGTTGTGATAAACCCATGATTTAGAAGAAACATCATCCATTTGAAGTTTTCTTTTGGTTTGATTGATTTGGCTTTTTGATTTGGATGGTTGATTTGTTACTGATGGTGATTGATGTTCAATGTTTGGTTTGCACTATGATCATGTTTTTTTGTGTTTGTCCTACTGTTGTTTTTCTATTGGTTCAAGCTCAAAATTTATCTACCCCTAGTGAGTTCAGGTTTTTTCCCCCAATCTAGGTTTGAACACGACCACGATGCTAGGATATGTACATGAATCCTTTTGATGATAGGTAGATGGATGGAAAAAGTGAATGGTCAACATGCTCAAATATATGGAAAACTAGCCTAACACAAATAGCATCTGTTGCCAAGTTTTCTCTAGTTTTTATTGCACTTTTTCAGATTTTATGATTTTTTTGATTTTTTAATTTTTCTCTTTTTTGTATTTTTCTCCTTTTTTCTTTTTTCTTTTTATTTATTTATTTTTTTGTTGTTACCAAGATGCCTATTTGCCAAGTTTTCATCAAGGCAACCATTTTTTCATACATTTTCTAATGTTTTTGTATTTTTTAGGACTCTTTCCAATGCACTAGATGATTTAGGTGTAGAACATTTTGAGATGAAAGTTGTTGAGGGGTTCATCAAACAAGTCCCTTTCTAGTGTGGACAATTGGTATGATCCTGATCTGAAGACTGGCACAATGATAAAGGGACCTAGCTAGTTTGGTTCAAATTTCCCCTTCTTCTCTTGATCTTGGTGGTTATGGGTGTTCTCTTTCAGGACTAAATCACCCACTTGAAATGTTCTAGGCTTGACTCTGTTATTGTAGCTTCTGGATATCCTCTATTGATTTTCTTGCAAGTGATCAACTATATGTTGATGATGCTCATCCAATAGTTCCAATTCTTGTAACCTAGACACTCTATAATCCTCATCTAAAATGATCCCTTTTAGTGACACATGGAGTGATGGTAGTTCAACCTCAATAGATAGAATGGCTTCTAATCCATAGACTAGAGCATAAGGTGTGGATCTTGTTAGGGTGTGGATGTTAGTTCTATAAGCCCATAGAGTAGGATTTAGTTGAATGTGCCAATCATGTCCAACATTATTGATGGTTTTCTTCAATATTTTCAAGATAGTTTTTTTTGAGGCCTTTGCTTGGCCATTTCCTTGCAGATAGTATGGTGTAGAAAATTAATGCTAGATGTGAAACTTCTCACAAAGTTCTTCAACATCCTAATTTTTGAAAGGTATGTCGTTGTAAATGATAATGGATTGAGGGATGCCATACTAAAAAATGATGTAGTTCATTATGAATGATGAGATTTGTTTTCCTGTGATGGTGGTTAGGAGAACAACTTCAATCCACTTCGTAACACACTATGTGGCTGTGATAATGAATGTTATGAAATAACTTGCACAATAGAAGAATATGATAAGAAATATGCTGCAAATACTTGATAATAATTGAGAATAACAAGCCACTTCGAGGGAGCAAACCTCCAAATATCTCTAATGAGAACACACTTCACAACTTGATGATGAAATAAGACTCACAACCTCCTATATATACCTATTTATGCCAAGGATATCACCTAGGCCAACTTAGACACACCTATATAAGACTTAGGCCGACCCTAAACAACTAAATAACAATATACTAATGATAATGTAATAATAGAGAGTTAAAGATAGCCACAAGCCGACTATTCATAACCCGATGTACAATAATATTAAGAGTAGCATGCCCCTTCTTCAAAAGAAGCATTGTCCTCAATGCTAATCAAGTTGGAAACTTTGAATGAACTCTCATGCTGTATGGCATCTTCAAATTTGGTAAATTCTTCCATTGGATGAGATACTCAGTGATAAGTTCTATTCATAGCTTCTTTGTGGAAGTGTTTGGCGGTACTCTGGTTTAGAAATGATTCTCCTTCTTCATCAGCTCAGGAAGTGTTGTTTGAGTGGGAATATTAGCAGTACCTTCTTGAGCAGGAAACATGGCTTGGATGTATCTTTGTTAATGAGTGGCTTAACTCAAGCTTGTAGGCAGCAGTCTGCGTCTTACTTGCAGGATTTGGTATGGACCATAATGCTTTGGAGAAAACTTATTATTCTTTCTTTGCTGCTTTAGTGAGATTTTCTTATAAGGCTGCAATCGCAAGAAGACCCAATCCCCCACTTCAAAACTTCTTTCCTCACGATGTTGTGCACTTTGTTGTTGTTGATTTTTGTGTCATGGCTAAATTCTCCTTGAGTCCTGAAAGTACTTGTTGTTGATGAAACAAGTGGTCTTCTACTGCCTAAACTCTTAGTGACACCTTTATTGATGATGTGATGGAAGGAGGATGATATCCATAAAGTGCCAAAAATGGAGACATTTTTGATGAGCTATGAAAAGAAGTGTTATACCACCATTCCGCAAGTGGTAGCCAATCTACCCACTGGGACTGTTTCTCTGAAGTGAAACAACGTAGATATCCTTCTAAACACTTATTAACAACCTCTGTTTGCCCATCTGATTGAGGGTGGTATGAAGAGCTAAGAGCCAATTGAGTACCCAAACATGATAATAAATCTTTCCAAAAGTGACTAGTGAAGATAGGATCACGATCACTAACAATAACTTTAGGTGTACCATGTAGCTTTTGGATATTCTCCAAAAAAGCTCTAGCCACTGCACTTGCTGTAAAAGGATGTGCTAATGCAATGAAATGTGCATATTTAGTGAGCCTATCAACCACCACCATGATGATATTATGACCTTTAGATTTGGGAAGCCCTGTGATGAAGTCCATGGATATCTCTTCCCAACGCTGGCTAGGAATAGATAAGGGTTGCAAGAGACCTGGTGCCTTAATTGTCTCCCCTTTATGCCTTTGACACACCAAACATTCAGCCACAAATTTTTGAACATCACCCTTTAGCCCTTCCCAAAATAAATCTTGCTTGACTCGATGATATGTCTTCAAAAATCTTGAATGACCACCCACTGGAGACTCATGCAACTTTGTAAGAATCTTTTGTTTAAGAGTGGAATTCTTGCAGAGATATAGACGCTTTTATACTAAAGAGTATTTCCCTTCCAACAAAACTTATCTGAGCTACTAGGATCACTTTTTAATTTAACAGGTGAATTGCCAATAGCAACATCATTTTGCCACTCTACTTTGGCTTCCCTCCACCTGGTAGCATAATATTGAAAGGGCACACAATAAGGCTTCATCTTTCTCATCCTTCCTTAGCCGGTGCATACTGCGACAATATTTTTTTCCCTTTCTTATATACAATCTCAAGGAATATCCTAACATCTTGACCCATTTTGGTATGTTGAAGGTATTGTTGTTCCAAAAAATATTTTGAGCTATCATGATCTGCAGTAAACCTTGATATCTACCCAATAGAATGGGCATGGTGTTTCTTTGCATGGAGTATTGTAGCAGCTTTTCCTTCTCGCCAAGCTGGGTTTAGTAGATTCTTACCTTTTAATTGTGACTCTAAAGCTTGTTCGTTGACCTTCTTGCATGAAGCCTTTGCTCTATCCATTTCGAGCATCACGTTGTCGTGAATTCGCTTGGTGAAGTCGAGGTGGCAGAAATCTCTGCGAGGAGTTGAACACATAGCCTCCTTTGTCCCTCTCAAATCGCGTATTGGACTCATTCCAATGAAAATCCTTCTTCAATAGAGTGGTGAGAGGTGCTGCTTTATACTACCATATTCTTCACAAAATATTCTATAATGCCAAGTCAATCCAAGAGAATCCTCTAGGTTTTAAATGCTTTTTGGAATAGGCCATTCCATGATAGCCTTAATTTTTGTTAGGGTCCACCTTTACTCCTTCATGTTGAAACTATGTGTCCCGATACTCCCTCTACAGCCAAGACCAGCTTACCTTGGATGGTAGCATGAGAGTTTATGATCTTCAAGTATTTGTAATGCTTGGATTCACATGGTACCCAAATGTTCTTCCCAAGTCTTCTTTGTAAATCAATATCATCAAAATTTTAAAATACAAACTTTCTCAGAGAGCTTTGCTTAAAAGTAAATTTATCAACAGATGTAGATGGTGCATTGGTAAGACCAAATGGCATCACCAAAAATTCATAATGACCCTCATGAGTTTGAAATGTTTTCTTACAAATATCTTCCTCCTTAATCTGAATTTGGTGATAACCAGATCTAAGATATAACTTGGTAAAAAACATAGCTCCATTTAATTCATCTAGCAAATCATCAATGACTAGAATTGGAAACTTATCTTTAATGGTGTACATGTTGAGCACTCTATAATCTGGACACATGCACCAAGTATCATCTTTCTTACAAACCATCACCACAGGTGAGGAGTAAGCACTTTGGCTATGCCTGATGATTCTTGTCTCTAGCATCTCTTCAATAATCTTTTCTATCTCACTCTTTTGTATGTGTGGATACCTGTAAGGCTTGATGTTTAGTGGTTGGCTCCCTCAGACTAATTGTATGGCATGATCATGATCCCTCTTAGGAGGAAGTCCTTTAGGCATATCTTCAAGAACAACTGAGTGACGATAAATTATAGCTTGCAAATCTGGATGAGTAGGAGTATTAGATTGAGAGACTTTTAATGAACATAGTTGGGACACAAATCCATCCACTCCTTTCTTAAGCAACTTTTGCATTTGATGAGAGCTTACCATTTGTGGAGATTTTTCCTTCAACCCACTTAGCTCTACTAGCCTTCCTTCTAATTGAAATCTCATGAATAGTTCTTGGAAGTTCATCTCAATTGTTCCTAATGTAGTAAGCCATTGTACTCCCAAAACAATATCTGCTACATCCATGGATATCGCATACATTGGGGTATCAATTTTATAATCTCCCATGGATAATTTAATGCTATGAAACTTCCCTGAACAACTAATATATCTAGTCAGTCTGTGAATCAGTGGTCAGTCAGTCTCTCAGGAACCCCACCACCTTGAGAGTTTGTGAAGCACTGAAACCTAAGAGTGCATGACAAGAAATGATTGGTTGAGAATCATGTGATTCCTCATTTAACTCCCTTTCATCTTCTAGTATGGGTTCCTCCTCTTCTTCCTCATTGGGACCTTCAATATAAAATAATTTCTTTTCACTACATTTATGTTCTCGACTGTATTTGCTATCACAATTGAAACACAAGCTTTTTGCTCTTTTCTCCTCAATTTGTTGTGGAGTCAACTTAGTAGGTTGTGTTGAATATCCTTTCTCTCTTATCACATTAGCCCCTTGCTTCTTAGGAATCAAATACTTCTCCTCTACCCTACGTGCTAGGATAAAAGATTCATTTATGGAACTAGGGCTAAACATGCATACCTCATGTTGAATGTGATCCTTGAGACCACCCAAGAATAATTCATTCAATATTTCCTCCGTAATTGTATCCACCCTTAAGGATAGATTTTGGAATTGCTGAATATAACCCTTAACTGATCCTGTTTGTTGAAGTTTAGCTAGCTGGCTGAAGAAGTTTTCTGTGATGCTATTGCTATATTGTGCTTGGAGTTCCTCTATAAAAATTGACCATGAGATGGTGAGCCCCTTTTTACTCTAATGAGTGCAAAGCCAATGATACCAAATGAATTGATCTAGTTCTAGATATAAGGAAGCCATCGTGACCTTTTGTCCATTTTGGGATTTGAGGTGTACTTCAAAAAAATTCCATTTGGTTTATCCATGTTAAGGATCCTTACCATGAAATTGTGTATCACATGGAATAAATTCCTAGATCCCATAGAATTACTAAACTGCGTCGATGAAGTAGGCCCGACCCTAGAATTTCACCTTGGCCCTTGAGAACTCCTTGTGATTTCCATGCATGTAAGGTGCTTAACATGTTACTTACGTATGTCGATATATCTCCTCTTAGGTCACACATATCTATCTTAATTGAGGAAATGTCTTCCTTGACCTTATTTATTTCCTCATTATGAGTAATATCCTTGATTGTTTCACCATCCTTATCAGGAGTCTTCCCCAGAGTGACATTCTTTTTACCCCTTGTTCCAGGCCCCGACATGATGGAAACCACTGAAGTTGAAATAAATCACACAAATGAAACTTAAATTCTCTCAAATTTTTACTGTAATCTCCTTTAGTATGTCTTCAAAAACCTAATAAAAATCAGACTCCAATTCAACAAGATGTGCGAGATATGTAGATTCCAAAAAAATAGTGTAGAAACCCTAATTCTGCAATAATTCACTTAATTCTACTCCAATTCTTCTAAAATCTTTACTGTAGCTTCTTCAATATTTTCTTAAAAAACCCTTTAAAAATTAGAAAAAAATTTACCAAAATTTGAAAGATATGCTCTTCCCAAAATCGCCTCCAAAATTGGGAAAAATGTTGCCTCTATGGTGCCAATATCATGCTCCGATACCACTTGTTATGAAATAACTTGCACAATAGGAGAATGTGATATGAAATATGCTACAAATACTTGATAATAACTGAAAATAACAAGCCACTTTGAGGGGGAAAACCTCCAAATATCTCTAATGAGAACACACTTCACAACTTGATGATGAAATAAGATTCACAACCTCCTATATATACCTATTTATGCCTAGGATATCACCTAGGCCAACTTAGACACACCTATATAAGTCTTAGGCTGACCTACACAATTGAATAACAATATACTAATGATAATATGACTTAATAGAGAGTTAAGATAGCCACAAGCTGACTATTCATAACCCGATGTACAATAATATTAAGGGCGTAGCAATGAACTTGTGTCCATTTGATGAAGATGGATGAATTTTCCCTATGAGATCCAATCCCCATTAACAAAAGGGCCATGTTGATGCAAAAGGTTAAAGTTCTTGTGCTAGTGTATGGATGAGATTGCCATGAATCTGACACTTTTGGCATTTCTTGATGAACTAAAAAGAATCCCTCTCCATAGTTAGCCAGTAATATCCCAAACAAAAGAGTTTCTTGGCTAAGGTTAAACCACTCGAATGAGTTCCACAAACACCTTCATGAACCTCCCATAAAGTTGTTTTAGACTTGTCACATTCCAAACATCAGAGGAGATTTCCATCAAGACCTCATCAATAAAGGACATCTGTGATAAGGGAATGTCGAGTGACTTGATGAATGGGGTTTCATTTTTTAGTTTAGGATAGGTTGGGTGGGAGGGTATTTTATTTTAGGTAATTATAAATTTTTCCATAGATGAAAGTGTCAGCCTTGGCTAGATGGTAGATGACTTGGGATTTTGGGTTGTCATAGGATGGGTTGAATAGTTGTTCCACCATGAACTCATAACGGGCTCGTTTCTCAAGAATCTGTAACAGAAGAAATGGTCACCATGGCATCAACAACTTTTTTGTCACTTCTAGAAATTTTCTTAGATCTTATTTCCACAAAGTACTTTTTGAATTCATCAACCATTCTTTTATAAGGAATCAAATTTTCATCCTTTGTTTGATAATCATCATTTACTAGATTAATGACTAGTTGTGAATCCCCATAGACATGTAACTCTGTGATCTTCCACTCAACTGATACTTTGATTCCAATGATCAATGCTTCATATTCGTCTATGTTGTTGGTGCAAGGAAACATCAGTCTATAAGATTTGGGAATGGTATGTCCTTGTGGTGAGATAAAATTTTTTTGACACCTAGTCCATGTGTACAAGAGCCATCAAAGTACAAGACCCATTGTTGTGTTGATACCATTAGGACATCAACATCTATAAATTCAATCTTCATTGGATGATTGTCTTGCAATGGTGCTTTAGCTAACTATTCTGCAATTGCTTGTCCTTTGATTACCTTCCTATTGAAACATTGGATGTCAAATTCACTCAGCATCATGACCCACTTAGCTAGTCTTCTAGTTAGATTTGCTTTGCTAAGAAGGTATTTCAGTGGATCTATGTTGGCTAGTAACTTGATGGTATGAGTTAGCATGTAGTGTCATAATTGTTGGGTAGTGAACACTACTACTAGACAAGCCTTTTCAATGAATGTGTAGTTGATCTCGTAGCCATTTAAGGTCCCGCTGATACAATAAATCTCCCTTTCTTTTCCTATTGAATCCTCATGTGCTAACAAGGATCCTAATGATATCTTAGTTGTTGCTATGTATAATAAAAGTGATTTTCCTTTTTCTCATGGTATTAATACAAGTGGACTCATCAGATATTATTTTAATTGGTTGAAGGACCCTTTGCATTTCTCATCCCATCAGAAAGATACATTCTTATGTAGCAGTGAGTGAAAGGACATGTATTGTCTACTAGTTGTTAGATAAATCTTTAGATTGATTGGAATCTCCCTTGTAGAGATCGTAGATGACTAATGTTCTTGGGTGGCGACATCTCCATGATGGCTTTGAATTTGTAGGATCTACTTCAATGCTATTTTTTGAAACTATATATCCCAAGAGTTTGGCTATAGTCACTCCAAACACACATTTCTTTGGGTTTAGTCCCACATTGAACTTTTCCAATATGGTAAAAAATTTATGATTTCTAAGATCTCTAGTTTTCCTTTGGTGTATTATTTGGCCAAAAAATCATCCACATAGTCTTCCATTAAGGTGTGCATCATATCATGAAATATTGTCATGTCACGCTGATAAGTTGCTCCTCCATTATTTAACCCAAATGGCATGACATTCCAACGAAATTTTTCCCATGGACATGTGAAGGTTGTCTTGTCTTGATCTTCTGGTGCAATTTTGATTTGATTATCACTAGAAAAACCATCCATGATTGATAGCATGCCATGTCCTACTGTGAGTCCACAATAATGTCAATGTTCCATAGGGGAAAGTCATCTTTCAAAAAAGCCTTGTTGAGATCCCTAAAATTTGTGTAGATCCTAATGCTTTTGTCTAGTTTTGAAACAGGCACAATATTTGATATCCATTCAACATAGTCAATCAGTCTAATGAATCCTACATCTAATAACTTCTTTAGTTCTAATTTTACAAATATAGCAATATGCAAATGCATTTTCCTTAACTTTTGTTTGACCGGTTTTACTCTTGCTAGTAGTGATAAGTGGTAGATGATGAGTTTTTGATCAATCCCTGGCATGTCAGTATATAACCAAGCAAAATTGACTTGTCTTTCTGTGAATAATTTGATGAAGTTTAGTTTTTCTTGATCTGTCAAGGATTCTACAAGATGGATAGTATTTATTGTTTCTTCATTGCCAATATTGATAGACTGAGTGGGTCTAACCAATACTTTAGATCGTTCCTGAAAGTGTTTGGGGAGTGTGTCAAATATTCCATCCTTTAGCCCCTTAGAGAGGTTTTTCTATTGGACACACTCTTTATTTTTAATTTTTCTATATCTAATACTACCATTGAATGGTTTTCACCATCATATCTATTCCCTATATTATTCATTTTGTCACTGGAAAATTTGACACTCTTCTACTTGGAAGTTTCGTTACGATGTTCAATGGTGGAATTTGTTTTGGGACTGGTGGAATAGAGGAAGTTGACAATGGCCTCATCATTTGAAAAGATGGGGATATTAGATGACTCAGTTTGATCCCAATCTATGAGTTCAAGATGTACTAGGGGTAAGGGATCATTGGATTGGTTAAGCTCAGCTGCAGTAAGGGTCCGGATGGTAATGTCTTTAGATTTTCCAATAGCAAAGTAAATGTATATAAGGTAACTCTCCTCCGAATTATCCATTTTTCTCTGAGTCTAATCATCTTCACTAGAATAATCAATATGTTGCTATCCTATTTCAAGTAGTCTGTAACTTGAACTTTGACCCTCCTCATGTATGGGTGTATACTTTTGTACCACATCAATTTTTTTATCATGAAAAGACTCTTCAGATAGTGAATCCCACTCATATTCATTTGAATCAACTTCATGATCATCACTAGCTTGTATTTGTACGATTCTTTCAACAATT
>VDFB02344699.1:0-19895 GCA_007258455.2 Sequoia sempervirens
TAGAACTATAAAAATTTGATGATTTTTACATATCTTTCATACCCCTTGAGTCTCCATGTGGGTATTACCTTGGGCACATTTTCCTTGTTTCATGTATGTTTACCCACATTTCGGCCGTGTGACCCCTTTGAATCCATCGTGTCATGTATTTTTCATGTTGTGGTCCATATCGACATAGGTTTGTCTAGGTATCCCTGACCCATGTTGCTTGTGTGTTAACATATATTTGCTGCAGGTGTTTCGAAGAGACCTTTTCATTGTTATAGCGATCAATGTTTACATGTAGGCACCTATTGGTGAGATATTCACATTGTTTCAATGACAGAAAAGAATCATATTGGCATGAGTTGCAGCATCGATATAATATCATGGCGAACTCTTGTGGTCTCACTGAACAACATGCGAGGGATTCATTTCGGCCATACTTGTTGTGTTCGGTATGATGTCATAGCGAAATCTCATTGTCTCAGTGACTGGCACATGTGGAGATACATCGTTAAGAGTTAGGGTGTTTGAGATAAGGTCTGGGCGAGTGACCTTCAGTCTCGCCGATATTACATATAATGTTTCTATCTAATGGCTCGTCGGTGAGAGAAGTTTTCTTCAAAGTAAGTCTTAGTGATTGTCGTGGGTCTCATTGATGGAATACATATGGACTATGTCAGTATAAGATTTGTGTTGTCTTGGAGAATAGGTGTGACCTTAGGATTCTCGGTGAAACATTAAGCACTCTATAAGAGGTCTCCCTGATGTCGGCATGTTATAGCGACCCACATGAGATGGAACAATGCATCAGTGAGAAAGCCATTGTGTCACAGCAATATGTTTGTATCGTGAAGATTTTCGATAACACATCAGGTGTTCTATGTGATGTTTCTCTGAAGTCATAAAGCTATGGTGAAGTGGGTGAAATGAAAAGTGCATTTCGGTGAGAAACTTCTTATGTCTTGGTGACTGGGAAATCATAAAGGGCTTTCGGTGAAACATATTGAGATCGATATATATCTCTCTGAGTGTGGAAGGTCACGGCGAAGGAGAATAAGACAAAGGAGTGACTGACGATTGAATTGCCTTCAGCATATCTAACAAAATGTCTCAGCAACTGTCTCACTGATGAATAACAGAAATTCAAATACTGTGCCCAACATGTATATGTTTAAAAACCATTGCAAGCCAACATGATTTTGAGCCAAAATTTTGTGGAGGGCCAACATGGGATCTTAATGTGATTTGTTTTCCTTATGCTAGTGTATAAATATGTATTTTGTAACTGTAAAATGACACCAGTTATTAGATTTTGATAGACAGCAAGTAGATACAGTAGAATAAAATTATCATATTAGAGACTATTGTTGCATGATTTCAGAATGGAGGTATTTATGAAAATCAATTGATGTTGTTGCATTTCTCTGGTGTCAACTATTTGTTGGATCTAATGAAAGTATTGCTAAGTTGTCTCCAAGATGGATTATTTCTGATTGTTTAAATTGATATAACAAGTTTGTATTCAATTTACTAGTGCACAATTGTTGTATCTGTGTGGTCCATTGATTGGTTCTTTCAAGCAAAGATTAAATCCTTTTAGTTGATCACAGTAGTCAGAGAGATTCATTTGGATTGTTCAAGTAGAGCTTAGCAATCATATTCTAGCATGTTTATACAAGTTGTAAACATAATATATGCCAGATAATTTGAACTTTCTCCAAAGAAGTGTTGCTCATCTTGATCTCATTTGACTCTGTATACCCAATAAGGCACTAGTCTCTATATTCCATCATTTGGATTTATTTAGTTCCTTTACATCTATTAATTTAGCATTCATTTTAGGATTTAGATCATAATATTGCTACTGCTTTCAAGTTATATTTCATTTGTTCACTTCCAATTTCCATTGTGAATAAATTGATGTAAGAGGATAATTACAAGTTAAGTCTACATCATTCAGAGAGGTACACCTTACTAGGTTTGGCAGCACCTAAAGAGTAGAAGGTTGAATGCTTTTGACCTTGTCTGTTATCCTAAAGCATATCAAGAAATTGGTAGCCTCTTGAGGCATTCCGCCTACGTTTTTGAGAGCTAACATGACCTACTAACCCACCTTCTAGTGCAGGTCATAGGTGGGTCCTCACTATAACTGACTATTTTACACGATGGACTTAAGTTGTGGCTTTAAAAGAAGCCAATGAAAGTGTCATTCTTAACTTTATGATGATTTGATAACCAGATTTGGTGTGCTTGAGTCAATTATTTCTGATAATGCCTTAGCTTTTGTTGGAATGAGGGTGAGTGATTGGGTTGTCAGAAATGGTATTCACCTGAATACATCATCAAACTATTAATGGTTTGGCAGAATCAACAAATAGGAACCTGATTAGAATTATCAAGAGAATAATGGAGGATAACCAAAGAACTTGGCATACCAAGTTGAAATTTTCCTTGTGGGTAGATAGAATAATACCAATGAGATCCATTGGAAACTCCCCTTATATGTTGGTATATGGGAAAGAGGAAAGGTTGCCCCTGTCTATTGAGCTTCTAGCTCTGGATATTGTTAGACAACTTGAGATGTTTGGGGAGGAAGATCCAATGGCAGTCAAATATGCATATCTCATGGAGTTGGAGGAAACAAGAGATAAAGCCATGAAAACAATGGAGTTTCATCAACTCCAAAAAAAGAAAGTTTTTGACAAGAAAGAAACACCAAGGGTGTTCAGAGAAGGATATGTGCTTAAGTGGGATGAATTAAAGAGCAAGCCAGAAAAATACACCAAGTTTGACAATATATGGAGTGGCTCGTTTATCATTGTTGAGTGCAAAGAGCACAATGATTTTTGGTTGTCAAAAATAAATGGAGAAGTTCTTCCTATCCCAGTTAATGGGATACACCTCAAACTCTGTTTTGAGGTATGATTTACCTTGTACATGCTAGTTTAGAAGTTTCCATTTCAATAAGTGTTGTTGCACATTAGTTTATATGCAATTTTCATTTTCTCTAAGTGATGTTGTGCATAGTTTATAGATTTGATCTATATTTGGTAGTTGGAATAAGTTTTCAAGGTGTCATGCATTGATATGATGAGTTACAATAGTATAGAAGACTGTTTTTCAAGTTTTGTCAATTTTATAGTGACTTTGTGCGCAATGGATAGGTTCAGGCAACTGGTCAAGATGTTTAACAGGAAAATATTTAGTAGATGTCACCAAAATTGTTGCCTGATTTTGCTTCCAGCTCAATCAGTTAGAGCTAAGATTGTGTTAGCAATTAAAAGGTAAAAGGTATGTGTTCAAGTCTGCTATGTTATATCCATATGCATAAAATAAATTATCAAACAGACTACATTACATTATGCAAATGTATACAATGGAGAAGAAAGATAACAAATGCTGCATAAAAGTTGTCTTTATTGATAATTATAAATGTATGGTGTCCCACACAAGTCATGAGACTAACTATTTCAATACAGTAAAAGAAATAAACTATACATTTGAAGATACAAAAAGTAAATAATGCATATGGAAAGAGAAGGGATCCGTCATTTCTTGAATGATGAATCCCAAGTTGAGTAGTTGTATCCTTGTCCATCCCCTCCTTCTTGTCCAACCTCTAGAAGTTTCTTTCCTATTTCTCCAAGATTGCCTGCATGAGTGATAGAGAGTTTTTTAGAGCTCGGGATCCATAATCTTTACATATACAACATCTACAAACATATAGTCTATTCTCATAAATAATTGAAGTAGTTTGCATATCACAGATGTCCAGGAAAAAAAAAGGTTATCATAAACATCTCATATGTTTTGTTTTAAATCTAACATGTTTGTTCACTATGTAGGTATAGGTGAAATATTTCATTTCTGAATTGTTTTCAATTGAGATCACAACATGTTGATTAAATGGGCTCCCACAAGGGTTGAGCCCAGCATGTTGCCCTCTATTTTAAAGGGGGGTGAGAATGAAATAAAACATCATGTTTATCAATTTTAACAAGTATTTATCACCTATGATAGTGAATTAATGAATGTCACTGTCATAAATAAAAAATGCTTGGTCAAATAGAACTCAATTAAAAGAAGAAAAATAGCATGAGTGTAAGTCACATTTAAACCACTTGAATATTCATAAAGGGGAAATTTCAAGGCTAATCACATAGACAAACATATTAACAAAGGGAAAAATTATGGGGCATCATGCCATAATGGAAGGCCACCTACAAGTGACAATGAGCTCTTATCTATAGTGGTAGCACTCAACACAGTAGCATTGCATTAAAAAGATAGTCATCAAGCTATAAGAGGAGAAGATTCATGAATGCAATGTAAAATATAGTGACATTGATGCAACAAGATGCTTAAAGGACTAACATGGATACCATTGAAGTAGCAATGGGAATCATCTAGGCTATTCAAATGGTTTCATTTCCAATGTTAATGTACATTATTACTGTTACAATGAATACAAGGACAAGGCATTTTGAAGTGTAATGGCATCATGTACTATTGAGATGGAGAAAAGTTACAATATTACTTGGAACAGTAACCTTTTGTATTTTGCACAAAAGTAATTTATGTTCTATGTTTCCAGAGAGTCAAATGAACAAACAATAGCAAAAAATATGGCAGAGAACGAATACAAAGCAAATTAGTTGTCTCACATAATCTCTATATCAAGATGAATCCTTAGCATTAAAGTGCAAATTTGAAAGGATAACACTAAAAGTGATAGAAGCTACAAAAAATATAAAACCCTAAATGGAAAATGGAGTGAAGCTCTTAAAATCCTTAGGTGTTAGTATGTGAACCCGATCCATAGGAAGAATGGAGTTTCCCATCTGTATTTTCAAGAAAATACATGAAAAAAGGGGCTCACAGCCTACAGAACTAGGATGAGTTCAAAGGAACCCATTTTTGCTCATGAAACTTCATGAAGACATAGAGATTTATCAAGGGGCTGAGCAACGACCTAGGTTTTCTTAGGTGCCAAGCATGAATTAGTGTAGGAAGTGTAGCCCTGTTCCTCCATAGCAAGAAGAAAATTTCTACAAAATGTATGAGTTTCCTATAAGAGTGGTAATAAGGAAAAATGTGCATAGAATGGTAACTCTCATTTGTGTACATAAAAAGAAAACCCTCAATTTTATCTGTATAAAGGAAGGAGGAATCTCAGGCATTGGTGAGAATAAAGCCTTGATATCTACAAAGATGTAAAGTTGTGGGCATGGAGGTGTAGAAATCATAGTTACAAAAAGAATAAGATGCAAGGGACAAACCTTTTGAGCCATAGAAATGAAATGCAAGAAAGAAACCCTTGTCACTTCCAAAAGCCAAGTTTACAAAGAAATATATACAAAAAACAATCAGTTTTATTTGCATACAAAGAAACACGATTTTTTATTTTCTCTTCACAAAGAATAGAATATTTTTATTGTAAATTTTGAGCATGAGGAGGAATGCACAAAGAGACCAAAGTATATTCATTATTTTGGTATAACAAAGCTTTGGAACAAGAATTTTTCTTCAGACTTTAAGGATAAATGTAAAATTTATGTAGGTAGAGAGCTTACCCAAGCTCGGAATTGTTATTTTTGCATAGAATTTGCTAAAACTTTCAGGAAACCTCTATAGAGATTCAGTGAAAAATCCTATGTTGACGGGTAAAAATTCTAGAAGTACAATGTGAAAATGAAATGCATTATGAATGTTTGGTTAGGTTTTGGTCATTAGGGTTTCAACCCTAAACATTTTGACAACCTAAGGAATTTTTTCATTTTATTTTAAAAATTTGCATTAAAACTAATACCCTTGCATTATGTCCTATGCAAGTGTCTAAGAAAGTAAAAAATGACTTGCATTTTTGCTTTCTTCCAAAGGACAAGTATGTCAATGTTTTATTTTGCATTGACTACAAATGTAAAGCATTTGAATAAGTGATATGGTTATAAATCACTTAGTTAAGTGTTATTTTAAGGAAAAAGTGATTTAATTATGCCATGTAAATGCATTAAGGGAATATAGTTGAGCTTTTAGTCTATGCAAGCATATAGGGGGGAGGTTAGTGAAGTTGGTTGACATATGGAGAAGATGTAGAACAAAATTTACTCACCTTTTGGAGGGAATGAGAGCATTTAAGGGGTGGTTTCTCTTGTTTTCATGATGGATAAGGTCAAAGTTGACCTTTTCTTCACTTTGGACTTGTTTTGGAGGGAGTTTGAGACCTATTTTTTGGGATTTTTGGTTACACATGACCAAGAAGGTTCTAGTTCCTATTTTGGTGCATCTTGATGGAGAATGGATATAGTTTCTTCATGACTCATTTGTGAAGTTAGTTCTTACTTGTTCTTTTTTCTACTTTGTGAGTTCTTTTGAGTCCTTGGAGAAAAAGACAGTGTTTTGTAGCTCTTTTGACATTTATACTGGTGGATACCTTGGAAATCAATGAAGTTAAGTATTTTCCCTTCTCAATTTTTCTATTCTACTGTGTGCAAGTGTTTGATTGATGAGATTACTTGTGAACTTACTTATTTCCTTGTGGTTTTGTCTCATTGTTAACACCTTTTGGAGAAGAATATGTATGTTGCAGGTTATAGGTTGTGTTGAAATGAAGTTGGTTCTAGTTGTAAAAATATCTTTCCTTGTAGGAGTTAAGAATTAAAGCCTTCTTATGAAATATTTATGCAAGAAACATATGAAAGTGATTTTTTCATATGAAGCTTTTTCATTTGATTGAACTGTGTATGTACGTTTTTCTACAGGTCCTAGTTAGTGTTTTGGTGCATCACCTTTTTCAAGCTTTCAATTTTTCGTTTATGCTTCATTTTACCCTTTTCCTCTACAATTCAATAGAGTAGTTTAGGTGAGTACCTTAGGATCCAGCCTTATCTGGAGGTCCATTGCAAGTTTAGGTGACCCACAGCCAAGGAATGTTCCAATGTTACACCAAAATGCTAAGTTTTACAACTTAGTAGGGGTGCAATTTTGGAGATAACAGTATGTATGTATGAATATATGCTTGTATGTATGTATGTATGTACATACGTATGTATGTATGCATGTATGTATGTATGTATGCTTGTAGTTATGTATGTATGTATGTATGCTTGTATGTATGTATGTATGTAAGGGTTTAAGGTTTAGGGTATATAAGGGTGAGGTTATAGGGTATAGGGATGAGGGTTGAGGGTTGAGGTTGTAGGTTTAGGTTTTAAGGTATAGGGTTGATGGTTGATGTATTAGGGCTTAAGTAATAGGTTAATGGTAGAGGGTTGAGGGTTGAGGGTTTACAATTTTGAGTTAATATTCAACTTGTTGAGTGAATAAGATTAAGTGTGTAAGGTATGAGATTAAGGATTAGGGTATTGGGTTTGCAATTTATGGTATCGATTAAGGGTATAAGGCATAAGGTGAAGGGTTGAGAGTGCATGGTTTAGGGTTTAAATTAGTGTTGAGGGACAATAGTCAGGGTTTAGGGAATAAGGGTGAGGTTATAGGGTATAGGGATGGGGTTGAGGTTGTAGGGTTCAAGATTTAAGGTATAGGGTTGAGGATTGAGATATTAGGGATTAAGATAGGGTTAAGGGTATGGGATTGAGGGTTTATAGCTGAGGGATAATGTTCAAGGTTTAAGGTTGAGGGTATAATGCATAGTGATGAGGGTTGAGGGTTTAGGGCATAAGTATAGGGTTGAGGGTTGAGGGTTGAGGGATAATGTGCATGGTTGAGTGTCCAAGGTTAAGTTTATAGGGCACAGGTCCACTAGGGTTTAAGATATTAAGTTGAAAGATTAGGACTTAAGTATAGGGTTGAGGGTTGAGGTTGTATACTGTAGGGTTTAGGATTTAAGGGTTGATGGTTGAGGGTTTAGGGTTTAGGTTTTAAGGGTTGAGGGTTTAGGGTTTAGGGTTTAAGGGTTGAGGGAATAGGGTTGAGGGTTGAGGGTTTAAGGGTTGAGGGTTTATGGATTAGGCTGAGGGTTTAAGGGATAAGGCTCTGAAGGCTGAGGTGGCTGAGTGGCCGGGAGACTGAGGGCTGAGGGTTCAGGCTACAATACATTAAGCTGAGGCTGAGGATTCCTAGCTTAAGTTTTGCAGGCTGAGGGATTAGGCTTCAAGGTAAAGGCTGAGGGTTAAGGGTTTGGTTGGTCAAGGGATTAGGGTTTAAGGGATTCGTGGCGCTTCTAAGGGTTAAGGGGTTTAGTGGTTTGGGCGGCCGAGGACGGCGGGGCTAGGGCTTGGCGGGTTGAGTGGCTTGGCGGGGTCGACAAGCAATGCATTAGGGCGGTGATATAGGGTTGAGGAACTAAGCTTGAGGGTTTAATGTTTAGGGTAGAGGGTGAGGGTTGAGGGTTGTGGGTTTAAGGGTTGAGGGCTGAGGGATTAGGTTCTAGGGTTGAGATTTTAGGGTTTAAAGTGTGGACATAGAAAAAGTAACCCTTTTACTTTTTCTCATGTTCAAGCCCTCCTAGTGAACTTTAGCTTGATTTTTCCTCGATTTAATGTTGTAATGTGGTCAACACATTCACATTAGGTCTTGGACCCTTGTGAATCATTATGACTTCTAGGATGTCTTATAAAAGTGTTATGAAGTGTTGTAACCCACTTTCACACTTTTCTAGGACTCTTTTATTATAATTCACTTAAATGTCTCATTTTTATCACTTACCAAGTCTTATTTCAAAGTGTTGTAAAGAGTTGTAACAAACTCACACTTTTCTATATTTTTCATCACTAATTTAACCCTTTCTCATGTTTAAATAACCCCTTAATGCACTTTCTAGCCATACTTAAGTTTATTTTTGAAGATATTCCCATTAAACATCAATTAATGTACTTTAATTTCTGAAACCCAGTGAAATTGCCCTGGTGGGACCAAGTTGCCACCTGGGGTGACTTAGTCCCATTGGACACAAAAACAAAAATAATTTTAATTTCATGGCGATATTTTATTCTCTTACCCTTGAGGTCGGCTTGTGATGTGTTATTTTTGGGAATTAATGGAAAATCAAGTATAAATAAGGGGTTTTCCTCTCATTTTAACCCCTAATTCATTCAAACATTCATTCACTCAAGAAATTCATCCATTCACTTAATCATTCTCAAGCATTCAAGCACTCTAAGCATAATCAAGTCATCCATTGGAGCACTTCATTGAATATCTTCAAATTTCTACATCAAGGATTTGGTGAGTTCTTGAAATTGCATGTTGTTTATTCATCATTCTCTTCTCATTTCATTTCATTTCATAGTGTTTGATTACCAAGTCAGGGTTTGAACAAGGAAAACCCCTATACTCTAACCCTTAACCCTTTTTCCCCTCTTTACATGTGTGTTTCTAGGCTTTGTATGCGGATTTTTCAAAGAGTTTGGTGTCAAAAAGTGGTCAACAATCCATCAAAGTCAACATAACCCTAATTGAAGCTTGGAGACTCTTTTCAGCCCTTTTTCTACAGATTCAGATTCAAACACCTATCAGAAAAGGAAGTGCAGAATGAAAGCTATAGAATCATGTTCCACAATTCCAGAAATCCCTAGGTGGACTAAGTCCCAATACTAGGATTGAAAATTTATTTTTACATTTTTGAGTACCCATTTGGTAGATTCTTGTTCCGATAGATTTTCTCCAAAACTGGACTAAGTCGCCCAGCTTGGTGTAAGTGTCACATTCAACATTTCTAATCAACTCTGTAGGATTCCAGAGCTTCTTTACATCAAATTCCAGATTCTAGGTGCATCTCTCCAGTTCTGTGTGATTGTGTCATCATTTACTTGCATTCTTAGGTTTTTTTGTATACATCGCTAAGTTTTCCAGCACTTTTCATTTCGCTAGTTTAACATCAATAAATCATTTCATTTTCAATTTGCTGCATTTAGACATCATAATTAGATACATTGCATCCTTCATAACATCAATATTTGAATGTAACATTGCATTTTGGTCCAATCTTTCTCCTTTTAGGTGAAAACCCCTAGAAGGAGCTTAAAGCATTTGGGTGCCAAAATCTTTGGTTACATTTTGGTGAACCCAAATTTTGGACATTTTTACTTCTGATTTCAAGTGCATCCTAGGTTTAACTAGCATTAACATTACATTAGGTTTTGCATTGTTAAAATTGCATCCTAGGGTTTTAAAAATTGCATTAGTGAAAAGCTCATATAGATTGCATTTTTGCATCATATTTCATTGAAAAATGACAAAAAATTTCATTTTGATACTATAGCTACATCTATGCATCTAAAAGACATAAAATTGCATTCAAAATTTTTGAAAAATCACAAAAAAATCCTCACTGGAACTAATTCACCACACTGGGCGACTTAATCGTTCTACACATTTGCCACTGTAATTTCTAGCACTCTCTGGACATTTTCTACCTTTTTGTTTTTTGTTATTACATCTTTGTTATAGTTTCCAAAATTTCTAATATTATCATTTTATTGCTCCTAGTTTTCATTTCATTTGCATCCACCCCACCTTTAGTAGCCTTTGTATGAGTTTTTGGTACCCTATTGATAATACTTTAGTGAGAAGAAGTTCACAACTCATGGCATCCCGTGATAACACACTCATTGTGGACCTTGGGTTGTCCTGAGCTACTACTCTTAGTATTGAAAATAGTGCATTAGGCATGGACCCTACCTTTAGCAATACTGTTCCTTCCAATCATATGCAAATTGACACACAAAATGACAACATTCGCACAAGACAAAGTCATTAACATTCATGAGGATTTAGCACATTTGCAACAAAACTTATGTCTTGAAAACATTTCAACCACTGTGATTCCTGCTATAGAACATATCCATCACCTGATTGAAAGTGACAAAGGCTTAAATGTTATGAAACACATTGCTAAGATATACAACAAACATGCTCCTTCTACATCCCAACCAGCAAACATTGTGGTTAGTCAAGGAGGACTTAACACTCCTCCTTCCATAGTGGCATCTATACCTACCTACACTACTCTGCAAGTCACAACCACAATGCAATAGGTTAGCAATGTGATTCCTTCCTTGACTATTCCTGCTAGAATTCCTAACTCTTATGTGGCATTGAATGTTCTCTCCTCTTCCACCATCCCCTCTATTAGCATTCCATTCACTCTCCCTACCACTATATACACTCCATCACCACTTTCCCTTCCACCTTATACCACTTACACTGACCCTCTCATCACACAAATTTTCCAAACCATCTTCTCCATGCAAAAAAAAATATCCACCATCAACCAAAACCAAAATGGACTACCCACCTATTATGTTTGAAGTAGCCCACTCTCTTTAGAAATCCTAAGAACACCGATGCCATAGGGAATAGAAATTCCTAGATTTGAGAAGTATGGCAAGAAGGGTGATCCTAATAATCATGGTAATGCTTACAAAGCCTTATGTAGTGACTTCGTCCTTGACGATAAAATTTTGGCCAAACTGTTTCCTAGGACTTTAAAAGACACTGCATTAGAGTGGTTTTCATCTTTACCAAATAATTCAATTTGTTCATTCAATGAACTAGTTGATGCATTCATAAGTCATTTTCAAGTGCATATGAGTCCAAAGAATACATTGGTTGATTTAATGAGATGCAAACAAAATATGGATGAAAAAGTAACCAATTTCATCTCACGCTATCAATCACTTTATTCCCAACTCGATGTCAAAATTCCTAATCTGCATCTCCAAAAGATGTTCATTGAAAATTTAAAAAGTCACATTTAGGATAGATTGACCATGATGAAATTTCCCTCTTTCATGTACTTGTACACAACCCTTTGTGACTGTCACAATTTGGTTAGTAGTCGTGATGCAAAGTCCACTTACAAGCGAACTAAAAAATTTGAACCTAGCACTTCAAAAAATTCACAACCATTTTTCAAAAACCAAACAAAGGATTTTTACAATTCAACCCCCGTCCTCAACAACCACCTCAACCTGTCAACAACCAAGTAGTAGTTGGTAAAGCCACGATACCTTATAGTTATGGAGATCCAAAATGATAGTTTACACCATTACTAGACACTCTTCATTACACAATGACCCAAATTATACAACAACAAATGATTTATTTACCTACTATTAAACCATTGGATCCAACTAAACCTTTTCCTCAAACCGTTCAATGTATCAGTTATTGCCATTATCATAGAAAAAATGGACATGACACAGAACCTTGTAAGCATCTTAAACATATTGTGCAAGACCTCATTGATTCTGGCCATCTATTTGTTTCAAATGTTAATGTTAAAGGAAATACATCTATTACTTACACCAAAAAGTACGGTTTTTGCAGTAATGTAACATAATGGTAATGTTCGTTAAAGCTAGTGAAACTCAAAACAATGATGTGATGATTGTTCATAAAGAGATTGAACATCCTGATCTATGCCATATCATACATGAATCCTATGGATGATCTAGTAGGAATGATATATGTTATCCCTCATAAGGGCCAACCTAAGAAAAATATTGATATTACTTTCTCTTTTAAGGATATTCTTCTAAATCTTCCCGATGATCCTCTTTACATAGCCAGATGTATTTGTGATAAGCTCACTAATGAGATACTCATAGATGATGCCTGTGGCGAGAATGTGATCATTGAGGAATTTTTATTATTACACAATCTTTATCAAGTTGATTATGACAAACCTAGAGCATGGATCAAAACACACAATGGTTTCGTATGCCCTACGATAGGATCGATCATTCTTTCATTACAGATAGGACCTAAGACAATGGATGTTACATTATCTATCATTCCACAATTGGATTAGTTTTGTTTATGGCTAGGCTATCCATGGCTTTGCTTGATGAAAGCTACCCCTTCAGTCATACACAAATGTTTGAAGTTTCCACTTGAAAATGACATATTTACTGTTCACCATAGTGGCTTTAACCCTTTGTCTTCTAAAGGAAAATTATCCTTAGAAGCATTTTGGCTAGAGCCCATGGAACCCATAACACCTTGCAAATATTTATTTTTCATTGCTTATCAAAAGTTTAAAGCCAAGAAAATTGCCAAAGTTTCCCTCCGCAACCAATTCCCATCCACTTCTGACACTTCCATCCTCGATGAGACAATGCTTCAACCTGAACCTAAACCTCCAACTTCAGATCAACCAAACATAAACACTTCACCTTCCTCATCCAAACATCCAAGAGATAATGAAACCAACCCCATCATGCCCCCTCAAATAAAACAAGTATATGAAGTAAAAGAGAAAGTGGTTGAATCACCTCCCATTGTTCCTTTTGTTCCTCCCCTTCAGGAAGAAAAGGAGCCTATGGTGGAAAACCCACTCTTACACCAACACAAATTCAAAATAGAATCAAAAGAAATTGAGGTGCTAGGGAGCGTAGGCATCAACGTCGTCTCCTTGCTCATCAATTACAAACTAAAGAAAACCAAGAAAATCAACATCCTCCTTTGACAAAAGCACTTCCTGATGACCCTCCTCCCCAATCACAAAAAAATGATCTGATACAACAACTGTAACTCTTGATACACCCTTCATTGGAAATTACCATCTGCCCTCTCGTTGTGATCAATCTGAATGATGATGATGATGCTATCTCTAAAATAGATGAAGAGGTGCATAATGATCTGAATAAATTATTTTCCTCTTCCATGAGCTTAAATGACAAATCTCCTACAACAAATGTAGAACATGGTACTTCCCCTAGTTCGACACTTGCAATTGTCCCTTTGGACATTCAACCACCCTCACAATACACTGAACATGATTGGGAGGCAGATGACTTGTTCAATGGTTGACTTGCATTTGCCTTGCTAGAATTTTGCATTTTTCTTTTATTTTGAGCTTGTATGTGTGTATCGTGTTCCCCCACGACATCAAATTTGATGTTCTCTTCTCTTCGTAACATTCTTCTATTTGTACCTTCATTCTTCTCTATGTCATACATCGCTTTTGTCTTTCACTTTTGCTTACAGTGTTTTCCTTTCGGGGATGATGCAAAGTGTAGAGATGTACAATGTCTCTTCCATCTTGACCCAAAAAGTCCTTTTCTTTTTTGATTTTTCTTGTGTTTTTCCTTTTGGGGTGACACAAGTCATTGAGACCACAATGTCTCTTTCATGTTGACCCGAAAAAAAATTTCTTTTCTTTCACCTTTTCATTTTAAGTGTTGCTTGTTTTTTCCTTTTGGGGATGATGCAAAGCATCGAGATAGAAATTTCTCTTCCATGTTGACTAAAAAAGGATTTTATTTTTCTTTTGTTTTTTCTCTAAGTTGTGTCATTCTTCCCATTGTATGTATTTGGGGAATGATGATAGTTTCGAGCTCTTTCATAAAAACATTGTAGTAGAGAACATACTGACCCCAAATCCATAGATCACTTATGTGTTTGGTGTGTTCCTTTTTTTGGGGAAGCCCCTCTTTCTTTTCTTCATTTTCCTTCACATGACGTAGCCTTACTCAGAAATGTATGACTTGGCATAGGGGCTTTCCAAGTTGGCTCTTATGTCTTGTTTCTTGTTGCATTTTTCAGTTGCTACTTTAAAGTCATTGCGCATAGAATGGTGTGTAGCAATTCCTTTAAAGTGGGAGCATACATTAGCATAATTCATTTTACATTTTCCTTTTCTTTGTTCTTAGTGTAGTGTTGTTACTTTATACAATGTGTTTGTCACCTTGTGGATGACATTGGGTGTGATTTCCTTCATAGGCGTGATCTATGCTAGTATATTGCATTCCTTTTAGTGGCATGATGCGATGCATTGCATCCCCTAAGTTCTAAACATTCTATTCTTGGATTGGTCCTCTCTTGGAGACATTAGACATAATGTTCCCTAAGTTATAGACCTCGCATGAGCTTAAAAAGACTCATTTGAACATGTATTTTGCATGTTTCATTTTGCATTCACATGGCCACTTTGCATAACACAACTTGCATGCATGTGTTGCCATTGCATTTTTTCATGATTTCTAATCATACAAAGCTTTGTTTGTCTCATGAAGCACAAAATGACATTGTCTTTCTGGTGCCTTATTAAGGTTATCAGGAGGTGTAACCTTGATATGGTTGAGCAGGAAGCCCATTCTAAGGCATGACTTTCCCCATAGCCACCTTTCAAGATTTCTCACCCCACAGACAACCAGAAGTTTTGTGGGCTAAGAGTGAGTATGTTGTGGATTTTTGACCCCCTGAACAACTAGAAGTTTCGTGGCCCTAGAGTGAGTATACTTGGGCCTTCTCACTCGACGGATAGTCATGAGCTATGTTTCCCCAGAGTGAGTACACATTTCTTTTTCCAAACAAATAGCTTAGATCTGATCCACAATGGGTTGGAAAAATAATCAAAGTTTTCTTTCATTCCTTTTCATCATTTTCATGTGTGTTCCTTTGTGTTCATGTTTGGTTTGCGATGGGATCTTCATCCTGGGGGCTTGATCATCCCTCTTGATCACTATTGTCTCATCTTATCAGCATGAGTGCATTTGGATCCCTCTTGATTTCATCATCCAACTACTTTAGTTTGAGTTTGAAGTAGGTTCATCCTCTCACTAAAATTAGAGGGGCTAACCATGGACATGAAAAAAGTAACCCGTCTACTTTTTCTCATGTTCAGGTCCTCCTAGTGGACTTTGGCTTGATTTTTCCTAGCTTTAATGTTGTAATGTGGCCAACACATTCACATTAGATATTGGACCCTTGTGAATCATTAAGACTTCTAGAATGTCTTGTAAAAGTTTTGTGAAGTGTTGCAACCCACTTTCATAATTTTGTAGGACCCTTTCATTATAATTTACTTAAATAAACCCTTTTTATTACTTACCAAGTCTTATTTCAAAATGTTGTAAAGAGTTGTAACAAACTCTCACACTTTTCTAGACTTGTCATCACTAATTCAAACCTTTCTCATGGTTAAATGACCCTTTAATGCACTTTCCGACCATACTTAAGTTTATTTTTAAGGATATTCCCATTACACATTACTAAATTTGTAAGAACTTATAAAAAATAGCAATAGGATCAAGATACCAAAGATAGCACAAAAGAGAGAGAGAGAGAGACAGAATATGGTGATTGTATTCTCAATATGCATGAAGATGTTCAATTACAAGTATGTACAAGGTTTGCTTATAAAGGAAAGTTAGGACACAAGGAAGGGCCATGAATGCAATAGGTGCCACATTCATGTGCAAGGGTAGGTAGAAATAAATATAGATAATTCCATGAAAGGTGGATCACCCACCTAAAGTGGAATTATCATGCCATGATAAGTGGAGATAAAAGGGTGATAACTAGATCACACCACAAAGAGTGGGATTTCTCCTACACACACTTCCCTAAGTTTCCTAATCACATCTCTCAATATATGCACAAACCTAGATACAAGATGCAAATAACTAGGTGTCACAAGTGCAGACTTTAATGATACGCATTCCCTAAGTAAGCTTAAGTAAAGTGTAATAAGAAAAATATTTATTTACACCAACAAAATACACACTTTAATTTTTGATACCTAGTGGGGAATTTTCCTAGTGGGATCAGAGTTGCTGCAGAGGCTTTAGTCCCACTAGGCTACAAAAATCAAAATAATTTTAATTTCTTGGCAGGATTTTATTCTCTTACCCTTAATGTCGGCCTGTGATGTGTTATTTTTGGGAATTAATGAAAAATAAAGTATAAATAAGGGTTTCACCTCTCATTTTAAGACCTAATTCATTCACTCAAGCAATTCATCCATTCACTTAATCATTCCTCAAAATTCAAAGCCTCTAAGCATAATCATGTATCATCCGTTCTGGGAGGCACTTGATTGCATATCTTCATATTTCACATCAGGGTTTGGTAAGTTTATGACGTATTTATCTAGTTATCATTCTCTTTTCACATTTTCATTTCATTATCTGGGTTTGATTACCAAAATTAGGTTTAATAGGATAAACCCCCCCCATGCTCTAGCCCTTAACCCTTTTTCCCCTCTTTGCATGTGTGTTTGTAGGATTTGTATGAAAAATTTTCAAATATTTTGGAGTAAAAAAGTGGTCAACAATCCATCAAAGTCAACATAACCCTAATTGAAGCTTGAAGACTCTTTTCAACCTATTTTTTGTAGAATTAGGATCAAACACTTTTCAGAAAAGTAAGTATAGACCGGAAGCTATAGAATCCTATTTCAAAATTCGAGAAGTCTCCAGGTGGACTAAGTCACCATTTTTAGCTAATTAGTCCCACTGCCAGGCCTGAAAATTGATTTTCACATTTTTGGACACCCATTTGGTAGATTCTCATTCTGACAGATTTTCTTTAAAACTGGATTAACTCACCCAGCTTGGCATAAGTGTCCCAGTCAACATTTCTAGTCAACTCTATAGGATTCCAGAGCCTCTCTGCATTAGATTCTAGATTCTAGGAGTACCTCTCCAGTTCTATTTAATTATTTCATCATTTACTTGCATTCTTAGGTATTTTTCCACACATCATTATGTTTTCCAACACTTTCCATTTCTTAAGTTTAGCATTAATAAATCATCTATTTTTTAGTTTGTTGCATTTAGACATTACATTTAGATACATTGCATCTCTTTTACATTAATCTTGAGTGTAAACATTAGCATTTTGGGCCCATTTATCTCTTTTTAGGTGAAAAACCTAAAAGAGTTAGAGATGCCTTGGGTAACCAAAATCATTTTTTACACTCATCTGCCCTTGAAAATAACACAAGCTCTACAAATAATTTTTATTAGATAGATTACCAAAAAATATGAAATGCGAAAGAGATGGAAATACTTTATAGGAGAGATTACAAACTTATGAAACAATTGGGTTATAGGGGAAACAGATTTAGAAATAAAGAACAAGGAATTCATGTTCCTATGGAACCTAACACACAAGAAACAAAAAATGGTTTGGGATATTCCTTCTAAGATAATGCAAGCAAACAAAAGACCCTCGTTAAACATCAATACCATTATGTGTAAACCTAAACTAAATCTCACCTTGAAGCATCTTGAATTGCTTGATATGACTTGTGGACCATCATGAGGATAATTTTAAGATGACAAAGCCTTGAAAGTAATGTTAGGAGTTTATGATAAAATATCTACTCCTCAAAAGAAATGGGATACATGTTCTATGATTAGCACCAAACAAAAAGATGGAGAAAAGGAAAGTAATGAGATTGAATGAGTAAAGAAGAATACAACCTTGAATTTCCAAAACCAAGTGCACTTCATATAGGAGATACAATTGACATACCAATGGACATTAATGATAAGGAGAAAGTAGTTAAGATAAGAAAGTGCCCTGATGATGAAGAAAAAGAAGATCACGCAATTTTATTCCATGACTTTCTTGAGCTTTTTGCTTGGAATTATTAAGATATGTCAAGAATTGATGCTAAGATAGTGACACACAACATAGTACTTGCTCAAAATGCTAAATTGGGTAGACAAAAGATGCGAAAGATGAATCCTAAGATAACCTTACTAGTTAAGGGAGAAATTGAAAAACTCCTTGAAGCTGGTTTCATAAGACCTATAGATTATTCTCTATGGATCTCAAAAATTGTTGCAGTCACAAAATGTGATAATTGTATTAGGATGTGTACGGATTTTCATGATTTGAATAAAGCATCATTAAAAGATGACTTTCCCCTTCCTAATATCAACATGATAGTAGATTTGACTATAGGACATGATTTGTTGTCATTCATGGATGGATTTTCTAGGTATAATCAAATCTTTATCAACCCTCAAGATCAATACAAAACAACATTTACAAATTTTTGGGGAACATTTTGTTGGGTTATGATGCCCTTTGGATTAAAAAATCTGGGAGAAATATATCAATGGGCTATGAGATTAATATTTCATGATTACATACATAATATTTTGGAAGACTATGTTGATGATATTCTAGCAAAATATTTAACCATAAAAGAAAATGTGAATATCCTTCAAAAGATCTTTGAGAAAATGCAAAAATACATTAGATTGAATCCGAAAAAGTGTTTCTTTGGTGTAGATAGTGGAAAATTTATAGGTTTTGTCATATCTCATAGAGGCATTGAGGTGGACACAAAGAAAATTGATGCTATAGTTAACATGCCACCTCCTATAAACATCTCTCAATTGCATACCTTACAAGAAAGAATTCAAGCTATCCATCATTTTGTAGCATCCTTAGCATATAAAACATTACCATTTACACATCTCCTTAAGAAACATGTGCATTTTGATTGGAACGAGGATTGTAAACATGCCTTTGAGAGTTTGAAGGATTATCTTGCTACTCCACCTATTTTACAACCTGCTATGAAAAAAAAACCCTTCATCCTTTATACCACAACATCAGCCCATGCTCCTGCAACATTATTGGCACAATAAGACGAGAATTGTAAAAAAGACCCTATCTATTAGATTATCCAAACTTTGATTGATTAGGAGAAACTATATATAGCAATCTAGAGTCTAAAAAATGTTTGGATCTTTTCTTTGCTACTACTAAGTTGATATATTACTTACTGAATGCTAAAATACATGTGATGACAAAATTTGATCCTTTAAAACATCTTTTCACTAAAACAGATTTATAATGATGCTTAGCTAAATGGGTTATATTGTTAATAGAGTTTGACCTTAAGTCTATTTCACAAAAATCAATTAAAGGACGAGCCATAACTGACCACTTAGTGGACACTCTCTCACCCATAGCATTACCTAATACATAAACATTCCTTGATGAGAATGTGTTGCCTATTCAAAAAGATAAAGAAACATGGGAATTATACTTTGACAAATCTAAGTGTAGAATAGGCTCCAGCATGGGGGTTATAATAGTCCAACCCACAAGAAATCATATTCCCTTATCCTATCACTTAAACTTCCTATGCACCAACAACACAATGAAATATGAGGCAGTAATTGCTAGTTTACATG
>VDFB02344700.1:0-13934 GCA_007258455.2 Sequoia sempervirens
TATCCCTATATACACACATTTGCATAAATTTATTTATATTTTATCTATTTCTACACATCCATCTATGTAGACAACATTATTGGATCCTCCATGATTAAATATTCATCCCTTACAAATACTTTACCATTTCATCATCTTAGGTCATGTCTATGGGTGGAAGATTGATCACACATCTACAAATCTAACCCTAAATTTCTAAAATTCAAATTTTAAAATTGTCTTACTTTTGGCCATTACGCTAGCCATTATGAGTTGACAAAGACATTAGTTTGCATTCATTATATCATCCAAGCATCACATTTGATCATCTCATCCTAGAGCATTTAATGAGCAATGATGTTAGGAGAATGCTTTGGTTAGGTGCACTAAAGTGACTCAAAGTCTACATATTCGTAGTAGGGTGTGTTTTTTGTTGATCATTTGCTTGATTGTAAAACTTATTCGGAACACTAAATTTAGGAAGTGGCCTAAAAGGCATCCAAATATCAATATCAAATACAAAACCCTTAGAAAATAACATCTAAACTACAATTGTTCACTCCTTGGTTGTGTAGGAGAGAAGGGATGACAATAGCATCTCATGTGTATGCAAGATCAACATATTCAAACCTAGAAGTATAGAAAGTTAGATGCCTACAATTGCTCACTTTTCTATATATGCTTTTTTTGGTATCTCTATATATGTTAATCATTTTATGCTTTTGAAGATACTTGATAATTACAATTTCTAAAGTGAATGTAGTTAAATGTAACTGCCATGTTTTGAATTTAAATCATGATAAATAACAAAAAATATATAATGTAATACCACATAACATGATTGATATTATAATAAAATTTATAGAATATATCTTTATTTGAGAAAGTTTAGACAAACGATTTCTTATAATCCAAAAACTCTTAAGTCCCACTAAATATTATATCCTTAATGCTTATTTGGCTTCCTAACTCTTGATAGAGTAGGAGGTATTTTCATTATCATGAGAGATGGGTTCTTGTGAACCACTACTCATGAAACATGGAATCAATGAGTTTGACTCAAAACTACCGGTTGAATCGATAGCAACATCATAATTTGAATCATTGTGGAAAATACCTCCTACTTATCAGTTAATGAGCTAAAGGGGCTCTATAATGAATGTTTCATAAGGCACAACACTTGCTAAAGGTTTTGCAAATGGGGTTGCAAGCTAAGTGGGTTTAACCTTGGAGAGAACTCTATGGTTAAGCATGCTTGAGCTAGATGATGTCTTGGGATGGGTGACCTCCTTGGAAGGCCCGATTAGCTTCACCTCTGTGAGCATCACCTATATGAAATGAGTGCTAAGTGGACCATTCATTATCATGAGAGATGGGTTCTTGAGAACCACTACTCATGAAACACGGGTCAATGAGTTTGACTTGAAACTACACAATTGAATCCTAATAGCAATATCATAATTCCTAATTCTTACTTTGTACAAAAAGATTTTATGAGATATTCTGATATCCAAAGCATTGCAATCTGGATCTCAAGGGCTTTATGTGTAATGTTATAAAATAAAAGTGTGAAGCCTCGAGTTCTACAAATGTGAAACCCTTAAAACCTGAAGGCTTGTGGATTTTACAAAAGTTGAAACCCTTAGTACAATGAGGATATGCACACACAATATTCAATGAAGTAAAACTGTAGTTGGGATGCGTCCCGTCCTGCAAAATGGTTCACGTGCCTTGACTGTGCTTCCACATTATTAAGACTGTCCACGTACCTTGACTAGGATTCTATGACAACCACATTTCTTTAATTTAATATCCTAAAATGTTGATGATCTCTCTCCATAATGCTAGCAATAATAGATTTCCACCAATCATGTAAGAATATTGTAAGAGTTTTGGATTAGATTGTGTCAATTTTTTTTGCATCAACATTTCGAATCACACTCCGTGATTCATCATCAGGATAGAAGAGAGCATGGGAATCACAGAGTGTGATTCAAGACGTTGATGCAAATTTTTTTGACACAATCTAATCCATAAACTCTTGCAATATTCTCCAACTTTAATGATGGTTTTCTCTTGTTCTTCGACTTGAATATCCTTTCCCAAGAAAAATATGAAGTGGGCATTTGGAAATAGTTATTAGGAATGCCACGTCACTAAAAGAACTGCATGGCTTCCACATGTGGAGTTGCATGTCTTGTTTGGTTCAATTCAATTCTAAAGCATTACAACTTGCATTTTTCTCTTCACATTAATTTTTGAGACTAATATTTTGATGTATGCCCATGAGACCACCACCATTTGCTCATGAGTTTTTGAAGCCTTTTCTTTGAATCCATTTTTTATAAATTTTGCAACGAAGGTGTCTACAGATCACATTTCTTTGATTAACTCTATCAAATATTCACATGCATTGTCCATATTTTGCTTCATGGTTCACAGATAAATCTGGTGTGCCAAATGCTTCAGGTGCCCTATTTGTGATTCCAATGTTCATACACGTCTATCATAGTATTTCCATGTATAATACCTAACATGAATCCACATCCCAATTACCTTTTGCATATATAGACTGAAAGCATATATATTAAGTATGAGTTCTCAAGGGTTCTTAATTTTAATAACCTAGTTTGTATTTTTCTGATGATCCTTCCTTACAGCAATGATCTTTACAACACCGCCTTAATTTGTAGGGTTTTTGAAGACAAATCTCTAGATAATGATGATACAATGTGATGGGTGTCTCATATTTTGTTTTATCACCGTGCTTTTGAAAATGTATACTATTATGCTTAAGATTGGGGAATGTAGATTGTTATGAAGGATAAGATTTGTGGAAGCAGTTGGGTGAGCATCATTCGAAAGAATCAAGCCATAAGTTATTAGCATGAATGATTGACATATCAGTGAGATTGGGTTTTCAACTCATGTGAATTCAAAATTGGTGTAAAATGATTGTGCTAACAGTGCAGTTGTAGTGAATCCTAAATCCACAATCATGAATGGTCTCCCTATTGGGCCTCTCACCCGGTGGTCTCAGGCTAAGCATGGACTCTTCTTCCTCGTCCTCGTTTTGAGGGAGGCATAACTTGTGGAAAGAGGAGGAGGATGAAGTTACACAGTCTTGCACCATGAAAGGAATCATTGTGGATAAGTGGGAAAGGTCAGGGGATCATTTTGCTTGCCTGTGCAAGTTTTTCAACTTGAACTTCTAATCACACTAGAAACAGTAATGAGTACAAATAAGGAATGTGTTGGCATATACAATACACTACACACCACTCCATGTTAGCATCTCTAGGGTAATGGGAATCCATGCAAGAATTGGAATTGTATTGTTAGAAGCAAGCATAGACCAGCTATTGGGCTTATCTGTCAAGCAACTTTGAAATACAAATTGGTCACTATACAAGCGGGACTTTTAATAAATGCAATAAGTCCAACCATAGGTCAAATCGTACAGTGGCAGAGGAAAAATCTTTACACGCACTTGGAACAGAGAAAAACTTTTGGTGGAAATAAAGCAAAAATAACATTGATGCCAAAATAAATGGTAAAAATGCACGAAAAGATTGGAAAAATCATTTATCGTCTCCTGGGAGTTTCAGCAATAGCCAAAACAAGCTCTTCTCTCAAATTAGATAAGCCTTCAGATAAAATATAATTTAAAAAGTTGTACTATTTGAAAGGAGAGTTTTTTTTTTAATAGATTATCGAATATGTTTTTATTTTAATTAGATAAAATTTATTATTTGAAGAATCTATCATCTTTATTGATCATAATAGAATGGAAAAAGGTACCTTTGAATTCTTTTGTTTACTATTTATATAATTATAATTTTAAAAAAGGTTGTATTATTTGAAAGGAGAGTTTTTTTTTATAGATTATCAAAATTTCTATATGTTTTTATTTTAATTTGATAATTTTTATTATTTGAAGGACAATTTCAAATAATTAACTATTACAAAACTATTGCTAAATAGATAAAGTCAACTATCAAATTTAGATCTTAATTTTTCATGTAGAATTTTAGAAAGTTAAAGATTAATTATGATTAATGTCTCTAGATAAAAAAGCTTGCCAATCACAAGAATTAAATTGGAATAAATTAATTGATGATCAAAGCATACAATAGAAATAAATCAAATAGAGATAACAAATAATGGTTAGAAAGTAATTCAATATATGTATTTTTTCAATGATAAAAAAAAGATAACAGTTTGGTTTTATGTCGAATTTGTAAAATGTTATTGTGGTATATTTAGTAATGATAGACTATTAAATAACTTGTATCTTCCTTGGTTTAATTTTACATTAAAGAAATGATATTAATACTTGTACATTCAACACTAATTTGTGGATTTGAACTCTACTTGTGAAAAAAATGTGTATGCTTTTGATCTCTTGAGCTCTACTTTCTTTGAGTATCTAGATATGTAATGACAAATGTGGTGGCCTATAGATACCATTGTATTTTTGACATGCAAGGTATGCTCTTCTTAGTCTGACTCCTTGAGTTTATTTAAGGGTGTAGACAAGATTGAAGACACACAAAGAAAGTGTGTAATATGCTTAGTTTGCTCTACAAATGTAGATGTTGTAGGTGGTTAAATAATGATATACCACATGCTCAATTTGTTGTATTAGAACTTAATTTAATGTTTAACAAGGTGTAGACACCTAAAATTGACACATTATCAATGACCTAATAACCTAACCATTTCCTCTATAATTAATTGAATAAAAACCTATTTGTTCACATATGTATTTATATGTTTATATGTGTATGCTTATGTATAAATATAACACATAAACATGCTAATATTTTGTTATATGTTTTTACCATATTATATAAGCATAACCATACATGTTTTTACATTTTATTTATACATATGTTTATAATTGTACATTTATTCTTTTAATTTTTGTATATATGACTCTTCCTTTGTTTATATATTGTATTTATGTACTTATGTTCATCTATGTTTATGTGTGACTATAATTTGTTAGGATATACAATTATGCACACATTTATATATGTATGTAAATACTTAGTATTTGTTTATACTTTCTGGTTTATACATGTACACTTATGCTATATTAGTATATTTACATATGCTTAAATATAATAAGTTTATCCATATATTATGAGCATATTATATACCTGTATATGTTTATATATGTTATTGATATGTTTATACATGTTTATACACATATATGCTTATATGGATGTTTATTTATTTATATCACATTTTCCAAGTTATGTTTTTATGTTTTGTATATTATTATATTATTTTTGTTTATATCACAATCATATGTGTATAATATATTTGTTTATAGTATATTTATTCTCTTGAATTTATAATTCTTCTCTCTTAGCTCATCTCCTCCACCCTCCATAAGGCTAATTTGCACTCATTTTTCACATTTTTCCTCTTCCTAATGATGGACCACTGTGTGGTCCGAAATGTCAAAAGAAAAAAAAACATAGTTGAATCCAAAAGCTTACTCTATAATATCATGAACTATGGAAAACTCATATCAACTAAATCCCCATTTACCCAATTAATCATCTAATTTTTATCACCTTATTAATTAAATAATATTTTATTATTTAATTAATAAATTCATCATTCATCACTATTCACCTAATCTTGTTCCTAGCCTAAATCATTAAGCAACCTTCTGTTATAGTCCACTTTATATAGATACATAAAAATATTACTTTTACCTAAGTTCTCCATGCCCTTTCCAAAAATTAAATAAATATACCTCTTTATTTAATTATCTTTTCCATCTACTTTTTATTAGTGACTTGCACTCACTAATCTCGATCAAAATATCTCAAATATTGAACATCCCCACATGTGTACATAGGTATGGGATGTGTACACAAGGAATGGCCTCTTTGTACATGTGAAATTACCTCCATACAATGTCACATTGGTCAAAGGAATTTACCATCTCTCAAGGGTACTAGACCAAGTACCCTTTTCCATCTCACCCCTCCATTTTCTCTAAAGGGATTCTCAACAATAAATTCCCCTTTAACCTTGGACTTGACCTTATCCAACAACCAAATAATGACACTTGTCTTCTCCTCATCCTCCAAAGGCTCTCAATTAATAGGAGCCTTTGATCTCTAATTTTGATCCTAGCCATCCAATTCTTGAGCCAAAAATATATAAATTAAAACTAACTCAAGTTATTTTAATCTAACCTCATAATGCAATTTTATGTTTCTATTGAAGGCACATAAATACCACCAAATCAATCATATTTGAGCACAAATACCATATATTTGGTGTAATAGGAGTTGGTGTTGGTGATATTTTATTTTGTTTTCATCAATGTTTACTAATTATTTTTCTTAACCTAAGTATTTCGTGTATTTTGGGTAGAATGGGTTAACATTGTTTAAAATAATTCTTGAATGCTTAAAATTATATGTACACATTTATGGCATGCTAGTTGGGACCCATGTCCCTTTTATTATTCATTTTCAGTTGTTTTAGCTATTTTAAGCTTGTTGGTTATAGTTCAACAAAATTTCTCTATGTTCTTGGAATATTTTGATGAATTAGTGTATCCACTCTAGACCCCTCTACTATGCATTTTTCATGATTTAACACATTAACATTTAATTTTTGAATAGGGGGTCAAATTTATAGGCCACTATGCTATACACATTTGAATCCTAATCTAAGTATTTATATGAATTGCACATTGTCTTATTGGTTTTTACAACTTTGACATAGTTCAACAGTCTCACTTTACATTTTGGTGGCCCTGATATAAATT
Organism: Sequoia sempervirens; assembly: GCA_007258455.2. Classification (NCBI taxonomy): domain Eukaryota; kingdom Viridiplantae; phylum Streptophyta; class Pinopsida; order Cupressales; family Cupressaceae; genus Sequoia; species Sequoia sempervirens. The sequence continues at coordinate 6,782 of VDFB02344700.1, forward strand.
GGGAAATCTGACTATTGACCCCTTTTAAATATATTATTTAGCAATTTATATGATGAATTGCTATTTTTTTCAAAAATAAATTTTGTAATGGGTCATGCTATCAAAATTTTATCTTGAACATGCTCAAATTGACCTTTCATCTATTTTTTCCATTTTTTGCATAGGAGAAACCACTTCAATGGCTACACTCTACCTCTTAGTATATCCACCACCAATTAATGCATTCTCATATATCATATCATGACAGACCTACTCTATCTTTTAGTGAGTGCACTACATATCTTAGTAGTTCTTCCCTCAAGTATAATTTTCCAAATTCTACCATTTGGTGTATTCATGCCCTATTTTAGAAATTCTTCCATTTCTTGACTTCTTGGGCTTATTGGCGCTACCATGGTTCATAATACAATTCCTTTATTTTTAGCATTTAATCTTGTTTAACCCCCTTGCACTAATCATTTCTTTATTGTGCATTGCCATTTAACATTGAATCTTGTGGATAAATCATATGTCTAAGAAAATAATATTAAACTACTAATGCTTTTGGTTATAGAAAACAATTGTTGAAGAAAAATAATGTATCACAAATCTCTAGGAAAACATTAATTTTTTGAAAGGAATTAATCTTTGATGTCGTGTTTTTGAGGCCATACTCAAGTGTATAGTCTCTCCTCACACCCTTGGGTGATCTTGGAGATCAAAATATTAGATTTGATCTCTTTTCTTTTATCCTAAGGACTCAAATTGTGTATTCCCTCCCCTTATGTTCATGTGATCTTGGGTGACCAAAAGTGATTGAATAATTCTTATATGGAACTTCCTAGGGATTTCATCACCTTAGGGTATGACCCTAACTCTAACATTACATTAGAGCCTAAAAAGTGGGGTGAATTAAAACACATGGCCCTTGGAAGTGGAATATTATCAATCAAGCTAATCCCCCATGAAGTTTATACCTTAGGGTAGTGAAGGTTAATGGTGGGTTACTTCACTTTTTAGGTTGTTTGACTTGGTTCCATTTCATTGATGTAGATTTGGCCTCAAGTACCCTTGCCATATTTGAGGATGAACATAGCAATATTCACTCATCCTAGATAGGAACCAATCAACCATCCTTTATTTTGGTACACCAACAAGTGATCTTAGCTAGAAAATAGGATAGTAGAGACAACACCATGAAAAAATACCACATCTTTCCATAAAACCACTTACAAAGCATAATATTATAAAGATTTCATCTAGACTAGGGGTACCATAGATGGGTCATGTCCCATTCCTTAGATATGAAGGTAGGGAAAGATATGAATGATAGAAAGTAAGCAAGTATAAGGAAGAGAGAACATAGGAATCTATGTAAGAACAGTATACAAGTTTGTATATGTATGAATATTAGATAAGAGATGAGCACGAGTATAGGGGAAGATATAAAATTGTACTATTTTTGATCTGATTAATGCAATGGACACTAAAATTCTATCTATATAATGTTATCTATTATTTTGTCAATGTATAAGTTATTCCTATGTCTGATTCTATTGGTGTTTAAATTTATATGTCTGAGTATGAGGTATAAACTACAACACTTAGAAAGTACTTGGGGCTCATAACTTTGGTCTATGTTTCCCTAGATTTATTGCTTACATTGGTTCTATTTCCAATACCCTAGTTAGGTAATATAAATGACAGTAACACCCAAATTTTTAAAATCAAAGATAGAGAAAGAAAATTAAGGTGATGCTCATTGCATCTAGGTGATGCTCCTGAGAGGTGAAGCGGTGCTTCACCGATTAACTTCACCTTTGTGAGCATCACCTAGATGCAATGAGTGCTAAGTGGACCATTACGTCATCATGAGAGTTGGGTTCCGATTGAACCACTACTCATGAAACATGGGTCAATGAGTTTGACATGAAACTACGGTTGAATCGATAGCAATATCATAACTTATATGTACTAACTAAAAATTCATGTAATTATTATTCTATGAATTAGTAAAGAAACAATGCATAGATTTTTTTTCATATTTTTATGAATTTAGTACTTAGTATTAATTTGGTTTGTAGTTAATAAACATCGATTTATGTAATTCCTATTCTATGAATTGAAAAGTATCTAATAGAAATGTTTTAAAATGTAAATGTAAACATGCCAAGTTAACAAAAAATTGAAATTGTATTAATATGAAAAACTTAAATGACAAATACCTCTACAAAGATTTTCTTGACAGTAACTATCCTCTACCACAAAATTCTACACCTATAAACAACAATATGCCGCATTCAATTATAATTCATATCATAGATAACAATTTGTGAACCCTAATTTCATTATTGTATATTTTTTACTATTTCATTTATTAAATTGTATGATTATTCACACAACTGAATAATTGTTCTAGTTGAAATAGGTACCCAAGGTAAGGGCTGCTGGGTTGGGTCGCGGGGACACCCCTCTTGTATTAAAAAAAAAATTGTTCTAGTTGAAATATTTTATTTACTACCAGTAATAAAAAATATGTAATGTTATTTTTCAATATTACAATTTAATAATGTTAGACTATCATGAAATTATAATATTATTCATTTTATTAAATCGTATATTATAATTCATAACTCATATCATAAATAACAATTTGTGAACCCTAATTTTATTACTATATATTTTTTACTATTTCATTTACTAAACTGTATGATTATTCACACAACTGAATAATTGTTCTAGTAAAAATATTCACACAGAGAAATTGTAATATTATTCATTTTATTATTCACATATATTTTAGCATGAAACAAACACATACCAAAATTAACAATAATATCAACTAGCTCATAGATGTGGCTTTACAAAGAGTTTGGAAGAGTTGCTGAAAACCTTCCACAATCCTGCCTCTCTCTCCAACTATTAGCCACCCATGAAATACTTCAGCAGAATCAATTGTAGAACCTATTGGTGCACGTATTGATGCTTGAAGATAGCGCCCACCGTCCTTAATAAGGGGGGGAACTTCTCTGAAGACACTTATGACCACCCAGTCTCCCTCGCTCAACTTTACTTGAGTAAGTTCTCCTTCCTTAATACCTATATAACCACCATCAACGGAACGGACAAGATAACACACCATAGCCGCATTGGCCAAATTTGTCTCCCCGCATGTTAAACGCCACCGTCTCATTGGACCGACAAATGAGTCAACCACGGCAAGGCCAGGAAAAGTGAACGAATCCAAAATTGACTCAACACCAGGAAAGATCTTTCCACATACTGTCATTTCCCATGGCCACTTCTGCAAATCAGTTGCAAAACACTTCAGTTAAACAAAACAATTTTCTTTCAGAATAACAATTTCATATTTTTAGCAACCTCTGTTACCTCTTTCTGTATGCTTTGAATGCAAGCTTCAAAAGCTGATATGTTGTCTGCACTCAGATTCAGCGTCCGCAGTCTCTCCGTGCCCCGCAAACTGTGTATACCAGGTACCATCCGACACGTCCTTACACGCAAATTCTTCAGGGACGTCAAATGATCTAAACCTTCTATTTGCTTTATTGTAAAGCAATCTTCCACATAAAGATTATTTAAGGAAACTAATCCTGCCAAACTCGGCATCTCATATAACTTTGGGCAACTTTCAAGTGTAAGAGTGGTCAAGCGGGACAAGTTTCCCAAAGAAGTTGGCAAACTTTCCAACAATTCACACCCAACAATTTCGAGCCCTTCCAATTTGTTCAAGTGACCAATGCTAGGTGGTAACTCCCTTAAGCTCTTGGTGCATCTTAAATCAAGCTTTCTTAGAGAAGCCTGATCTGTGATATTGTGAGGCAATTCTTGTAATTCATAGCAATATGAAACATCAAAAACCTTGAGGCTTGTTATGTTTACCAAAATATCTGATTCTAAGGTGAGTTTGTGACATTGAGATAAACAGAGATATTCGAGGTGTATCAGCTGCTTAAAAGACACAGGCAACATCTTTAAACTCGAACAATCACTCAAATCTATATACCGTAGGCTTACCAAATCCCCAAAATGGTTAGGTAGACTTGATAGAGTGTGCCATCCATTTAAGGTCAGATCTTCCAGCGAGTGAAGTCGACAAAACTCTTTTGGCAGGCTCGATAGTGGTCCCCGGTAATCAACTAAGGATAGTCTTCTCAAATGCTTGAGATGGCCTATAGACCTGGGAAAACTTTGGAGCTTGTGGGCTTTTTCAATTAGCAGCTCTCTCAATTGCAAAGGAGGCTGCGCACAACCAATTTTCAATTCTATTGAGATAAAACATAAAAACATTCAAAAAGAACAAAAGCATTCACTCTAATTGGAAAATAGCAAAGCTAATTTCTTACATGTGCGTCATCCCACAATGCTTCCAAGAACTCTAAAGAAATAAGCTCTAGAACTCTAATGTTCTCCAGTGAGAGCCACGATGGAATACATCTGTGCTCAAATTGAGACCATCGAAGCCACAAAAGGCCTCTCGATAGCTCCCCAAATTCTTGGGTAAAATCATTTCCTTTAACAACAAGAAGTTGTAATTCAACCCGAACATTTGAGATTCTCATCATCTCCATGTACTCCTTGAAAGGCTGCGGGCAGTCAAGACTGTTGGATCTTCCCCAGTTATCAACTGTGGCGGCCATTATCCCCCGAATCGGCATTCCTCGCTAAGTGGTAAAAAGCAACAAATTAACGTCAAACCAATTAGGGGAAAACACAAAAAAAGAAAGACTTGAAAGACAAACAAGGTTTTCACGCTATGATTAATGACCGGAAATATTTAATTTTACCTGAATGTGGATATTCTGTCTCTGAAACCAGAATCGCGATGGTGAGTGTGTCTTTGCAATTTGTCTTCCCAAATCCCTGAGGTGATCGTGCATCCTTATACGCTCTTCATCGTCCACCTCAACAAGGCACTTGTTCTGAAGCGTTTCCCAACTATATAGACCGCTCCAGCCTGATCCATCCCACACAGCAATTGCCGAACTTCTACTTTCACCAATAAAGAAACATGCAATATCCAAGAATATTTCTTGTTCATCTTCATCGAGCGCATCATAACTTACTTTTAGCCTCTGCAAAATTTCCTTGGGCAATATTCTCCGGATCTTATCTAGCTGAGAAACCCAATAATCCCTGGACCTTTTGCCGTAAAGCTGTCCTCCAATGACTTTCAAAGACAAAGGCAACCCATTGCAAACATCTAAGCAATTTTCAACTAAATCTTCAAAGCCTTTTTGTGGCAAGGGCTGTAAGAAGGCATGCCAGCAGAACAGCTGCTTTGCATGAAAATATTGCAGGGGTTGCATTCTGTAAATGGACGTGATGCCCCACTTTGTAAGTACGTCCCCTTCACGTGTTGTAACAATGACCAGACTACCTGATCCGAGGCTCTCCTTTGGGGACAACAGAGCATCCAGTTGATCCTCGTGATCTACATCATCCAAAACTATGAGCACGCGAAGAGTTTTCAACTGATTTACAACAACTCCCGTGCCTTGCTTAACATTGTCAAAAGGCTTAAGATTTTGAATACGGAGGTCTTTCAAGAGTTTCTTCTGCTTGGTATGCAAAGCATTTTTGGATGTAGCATCTCGCACGTCATGCAGAAAACTGGAGCGATAGAAGGAAGAGCTTTTCCTATTGTAAAGCTCTGTTGCGAGTGTAGTTTTACCAGAGCCGCCAAACCCAACGATCCCCACAATTTGTACTTGCTGCTCACTCTCAATATATTCTTGTCGACTTCTTTCAAAGTCTTCTACGATTTCATCCATTCCAACTGGATGTTTGGCCACCTCCAACGGCTCTTTTTTCATCACTCTCAAAACAGAATTCACAATGCTCTTCAACAGCATCCCTTCATCGCTGAACATTTAAAACCAAAATAAATACGATGAAACAGACATATACTGTAGAAGAATGTGCGTACTATGTAAATGGGAGAGGCAGGGTATTTGAATTCTTACCCATTATTGCTGTTGAGCACGTGGCCAGAAAGATTTGAGACTCTTTCGAGCGCCGTTTTCCACTCCTCCACCATGCTTGAGGGGAACCTGCCCCTCTCTTCGTGTTGGGAGAATGCATGTGCATAACATCCTTTCCCTTGAGCCACCCGTCGGAGATCTCTGGGGTCAACATGATAGAACACAGGAAGAATTGGAGTGCCAGTTTTGAGCATAAAGGATAGCTCGGCAAGACACCAGGGAGATTGCGCATAATTCTTTGAAAAAATAGCAATATGAAGTGCCGCAGTGCGCATTGCCTCCTGTATTTCATCTGGTATGGAATCGCCCAACTCCAGCTTTTCACCATCTAGAAAAGCATGTAAGCCAAGCAAATCTAAGGTGTGATAGATAGTGCTGGCTAATTTGTGCTTAACATCACAACCACGATGATTGATGAACACATCCCATGGTCCCTTCTTCATTACTGTTGAGCATGGTGAGGATGCTTGCAGCGTAATCCCATCAAACGGGTTTTCTGGTTTTATCTTATCCTGCCGAGCTCTGGATGTGGAAGACTCTCCCAGCTCCATCTGACGCTGCACAGCTGTGGATGTGGAAGAATTTTCGAGCTCTATCTAACGCTGCCCATTGAAAGAAAAGAAGAATGAAAGAAATCAATCACTGAAATGACATAATTTCCCATAGTCTTGAATTGTAAATGAAAGGAGATTAGAGACCAGTCGCTGAATTGAGAACAACAAATGGAATGGGTAGGGGAAAGGAATACCTTGTCAAGTGTTAAAGCCCAATGGAAGGGGTAACACCGTGAAGTAGAGAGAAATAAATCGATCACTGAAATATATATTTCTGGCTAATTTGTACTTAGTATCACAACCGTGATGATTTATAAACAAATCCCATAGCCGCTTCTTCATTACTGATGAAGATGCGTGCCGCGTACTTCCATCAAACGGGTTTTCTGTTTTTCTCTCATCCTGCCAAGCGCTGGATGTGGACGAATTAGCCAGCTCCATGTGATCCTCCCGATCCGTTGAAGGGAGGCAATTTCCCATGGACTTGATTTTTAAAAGGAAAATAGGCACAAGAGACCAATCGCTGAATAGAGAGCAACTCATGGAACATCGTGTAAGATTTGAAAGCCTAATGAAAAGGCTAATATCCGCGAAGATCGATCAGCGACGTAGTTTACA
>VDFB02344701.1:0-25462 GCA_007258455.2 Sequoia sempervirens
ACAAGGTGTAAGGACTAGGGTAAAAATGCATAAGTGCATAAAGGAATGAATAAAAAAGAAAAGATCTCATGCAAGAATATGATTGTAGAGTATCACTACAAAAAAAATATGTAAATTTGACTAAATTCATTTTAAACTCTTTTCAGATGTTATATATTTGGGAAAAATAATATTAGGTTCTAGTACTCAACTTAGGCCTTATCAAATTTACATTTACATTATATTATTACCGTTACATTCCAAAAAATACACAAAAAATAACAAATGTAACTTCCAATCCTTTTTCTTATTACAATAAAATTTAGGCACGTTAAAATGCTTCACAATAATAGAAAATTATAATAGCAATTGAATAGTAATAAAATATAGTGTGCATACTCATGGTAAACATCAACAAAAGTCTAATATAATGTAGCTATTCTACAACCAAAATGAAACTTCAATGTGAATTCTAAGTGATATGATCCACTAAAGGGGTGGCACCCTCTAATCTCAAATAAATCTAATGGTTTTTATTCTCAAATCCAAATGCTCAAATACAAGTGCTCAAAATAATATCTAATAATATTTTTATATAGAAATTAATATATAACCCTCATTGAATGGATACATTCCATTTTATATCCTCCACAATAATGGTCAATAATAGATCTTAGAAATGTTGGCCTCATATTGTAACCAATTTATTAAATGAAACATAAGTTATTAGGTACACCCCTTGGAGGGTATAGTCCTATACTGAACATGTACAAGTATGGGTCTTACAATGGGAGTGGCCAAGGTATGCTTAGGACCCCACATAGGCACCATGGGTTCATTGTGGCAACGTGGGTCCTGCACAAGGACCCACAATGAACCCAAGGTACCTAGGTAGGTCTCTAGGCATACCCAACACATTCTAAGGTGAACCCAAGGGGATCGAAGGCCCACCCAAACCAAATATTAAATAAAAATAAATTTTAAAACATTTTTATAAATGAAAATAATTTTATTAAAAATCATTTAAAAAAATATTTTTATAAACCAAAAAGTGTCAAATAAGGGAGAGAGGTCGATCGTGTGTATAGTAGGCAATAGCCTTGGCCCCACTTAACAACAATAAAATACTCAAAAAAAATTCAAATATTTTTATTAATATGATAAGACATGTTCACGCTAAATTAGAATTCATGTCCTATCATGGGTATAGTAAATATTTGCTATCTTCCCAAAAATTAGTGGAATGGCTGGTGATCCCACAATAATGGGTTATAGTTTTTGGCCAAACATGACATTAAAATCAGGATTTTTCACTAGACATTCACTTTCTTACACCTATAGCAGCTAAACCATTAAAGTTTTGAAGATGAATCAAACTAGTTATTTGCTAGATATTTTGTGTAGATTCTAATTATATTTAAAAAAAAAATTAAAAAAAAAATTGTGAATCATTTTATGTAATTTTTAATAACTTATTTTTTCTACTAATCAGCATTTTTAAAAAGTGATGTTTACTTTGGCCCACGAATCCTTTTTATAGATAGGGATACAATTCTGAATTTAAAAGAAATCCTTTTCACACCAATATCCGAGGAATGGATATTTTTTCATAATTTTTTTGTTCCATTTTTATTTTAATTACACTTTCCAAGTCTACGTAATTATTATAATCCAACAGAGGTATACTGCCTACCGCGTATAACTTTTTTGTTGGAATAAGGACATCAATAATTTAGTGGACATTTATATTTTTAGATTTTTTCTATTTCTATATAAACTTGATGTTCATTGAAAATCCTAAGCATTCACAAGAGAAATAAAAATAAATATAATAATCAAATTAAACATATTTAAAATTATAATTTTTGGGAAGCTTATAATAAGGGCTTTCGCAGCTTACAAAACATAAATTTTAAATGAATTCATTTGATCACCCAAAAGGTAAATCAAAAGTGGTTTTTATCAAAGATTTTGATAGGTGTAAAGGAGACTCGACAGGTATGGTTTAAATCTAATCAAGGTTCTATCCAAGGAGCTTCATTCAAAGGGGTTTGATCAAACCTCTTTTAATTAAAATTATTTAAATGGAACCTTTAAAGTCATAAATCATTGTATTTTCTAAAAATATGTGATTTGTGCAAAAATCGATGTCCCAAAAGTGTAACCCATTATTGTGGCAGTACCTTAAATAGATATATTTATTTCCATAATATAAATATTGTTTGCCACCTTCAAAAAAATAGGTTAATGCAAATAGATATATTTATTTCCAAAATATATGTTCTATTGCATTAAGAGTGAGTTGACATGTGCAAAGCACATTGTAAACTAATCAACTTGGAAATACATTTTAACATATTACAATAAAAAATGTTTCATTATTCATCCCTCATTGACAAACTATTAGTTCCACCATGTCCATCTATACCAGCCTTTTTTGTAATTTACTTGCAACAATGCAAAGAATGAATTCTCAAGCTCACTATGCAATTTAATTTTATAAAAAAAAATTACTAATTATATCAACCATACTTCACAATTATGACGAGAAAGAAGAGTGTGGAATATGCCTTCCTAATGCTAATCTTCAAGAGAGAGAATCAAATAAATCATTTAAAACTTTGCAATTATAGTTCATTTAAGATGCACATATAAGAATATAAGATAGAAACAATGAAATGATAACACAAAATTTACATGGGAAAACCCTTTCAAGAAGAAACCCACACACCAAAGCAGAGATCTCTTGCATTATAATAAAATAAATATTACATACAAGTTCAGAGCTATGCTCTTCCAAGTGTTAGTTCATAATGAAATTGATAACACTTTGTTACATTTACTCTGATCTTTCACTCTATTCTAATGCACTAAGGCATTACATATGTATACTTCTCAAGTGTTACAAGAAAATCATCATAACAAATACATCAACTTCTACAACCACTGAACAGACATAACCACAATCCTTCCAATCCATTCTTAAACCATCATGGGGTTGCACTAATCTTCATCACTCTACTAGTTACCACCGTACCGCACAATACCACTCCACTGTAGTCCATCCTAAAGACCATTACGGTGTCCCGAGTTACTGCTATACTATATCCCCCCACATAAGACTATCGCGGGGTTGCAAATTCTATACCACCATATCATAGCCCTCCTCATTGAACTGTCTATTCGCTATCAAGGATCAAGGATCCTGCATACTCCATACTGCTTAGAGCTCAAGCAAGTAGACTGACAACTATACCTCTAAATAGCGAAGAATGAAGTCCTTTTTCGGATTGGGATTTGGGGTTTCTTAATAATCGATACCGTAGACTTCATAAGTAAATCATACGATGGAACTCCGAAGTCTGATTACCAAAACCATTCAAATTTTCTAAGTCATTTTCAACTACATTTGGTAAGTGATAAATCTAAAGACCAATGCTCTATTACTTGCAAAATTTCTAAGTCTCTTACCATGGCATTTGGTAAGTGATAAGCCCAAAGTCCAAACTCTAAAACTTGTGGGTAACAATTAGGTGAACCTTTATTGCCAACCCACTAACTCTAGTTTAAACCTTCACGATACTGTGGTGTAGAAGATTTTGACTTAGCTAAGTGTTTCCCTGATTTCAAAGAGCCTTAACTAGTAATTTTAAGACACTTTTTTCTCAACATTCTCCCACATGATGAAGAACTTACTAGCTTCCAATCAGCGCTTGAAGTCACTATATCACCCTAGGCCTCAAGGCCCATTGAATTGCCACACCATCTAAACTTCTCTATTCTCACTAGCATTGTCAATGCATCAACAACATTCACCAAAGTTTCAACCTTTTCCAAGTTAACCTTTCCATCTTCCAACATATCATGAAAAAAATGATATTGAACATCAATGTGTTTTGTTCTCACATGGAAAGTTGGATTTTTCACGAAACATATGGCACTCTAGCTATCATAATAGATAGTAATTTGTCTTGCCTCAAAACCAACATCCAAACACAATCATCTAAGCCAAATGGATTCATTACAAGCATGATTTTCTACCATATAATATACTTCAATAGGGGACAAAGTGACCACGACTTGTCACTTACTCATACAACTTATTGCACCACGAAACAATGTGAAAACTTATCCACTAGTGGATCTTCTATTGTCAATATCACCCACCGAATTAGAATCCACATATCCATGAATGCTTAATGAATTCTAATATCTAGTAGAATAACCATGATAACATAAGGCATAATCCAAAGTACCCTTCAAATATCTAAAAACTATTTTCACAACATCTTAATGTGTATATCCTAGATTAGCCATTAATTGACTAAGAACTCCCACTACTTGGGAAATGTCTAGCCTAGTATAGACCATTGCATACATTAAACTGTAAGAGAAATTTAGGGCATCTCAGAGAAACCTCCAAGAATAGTAGTGCCTTTGGTAACTTTAATTCTGATTAGATTGCCTCAAAGACACGTACAACTATGTCCTAAAGTAGAAATAGACACAGTTCATTTCCCACATTAATCCTTTTGAGAGAAGCACATGTAAATTCAATAGCAAGCAATAACAATTTCTAGAAGCAAGGAACCAACCTGAAGGATGAAAATATAAGGCCGGAAAATCAGGAACACATAGATTTATGTAAGGGGAAAAGCATTTCTTGTAAAAACCCCACCCTCCAAAGTTCAAGCCATTGTATTATTCAGCAACAAAAGGTTACAATACTATTTCAGGCTCTTAGCCTTTTCAAAGATTACATCTTGTTCATTCTAGAAACAATCCTAGTAGCAAACTCTCCCTCTGTGCATTTCATGATCAACCTCTCAAACCAAACAATCTTTGCACTGTTGCAATACCCTCAACAATATACAGTACAAATTGACATGAGAGATGGACCATGGCATTCGATTCTTGATTAGGAGAGATTTTGGCAGCATAACCCTACCTCTCTCTTTTCTCTGTTTCAGCCTCATGGCCCCGGTCTTCCAACTAGCCACTCGGCCCTCACTCTATCACTCACCTATATCGAACACAACAATTCACCAGAACATAGTTGTTTTCATTTCCTCACAAACAGTTTATCTTCCACGCAGAAACAGTCGCAACAAATAGTTCACATTCTGCCCTCTCTGATAGGTCCAAGTCACACCACGTAGGACAGTCTTCCAATCGGTCAACAATGTTCACCCTGTGTCGCATGTCGGTGAGACACTAACCGTGTCTCCCTGATGCCACAAATCCCAACCGTCGATATCGCCAAGAGTCATCACTATCGGCAAGAGGTTACACCGAGTTCAAAAGTAGTCGGCGAGACAAACCACATCGCTGAGACGTCATACCGATGACCACCACATGTAGTGCTATTCGACAAGACCATCGCTATTCGGTGAGAGGTCATACTGATGTTCAAAACTCACATCGACATCAGCATTCCCATCAGTGAGACTATCACTATTCGGTGAGAGTCATAACGGGTTAAGGAGTCATATCGATGTCCAATACACCCGTCAGTGAGACTTCCACATTCGCTAAGAGTTGCAATGAGCCTTCATGTTACTATGATCTGTCTTTCGCCTTGAGTCACCCCGATGCAGATCATCGGCCAGAGTCACATCGACAATCAATGGGGGCACCAACTCACATCTTATCAGCAAGAAAATATACATCGGAGAAAGGTTTCATCGAAGTCCCAACTCACACCGAAAGCAGACTCGTCGGCTAGACCAACACTCTCGGCAGAGGGTCACACCGAACACAACAAGTCACATTGATGACATCCCTCGCCAAGAGTCTCCCTGACATCCAATAAGAGTATCCTGTCGGCCAGACATCTCCCATCGCCAAGACACATTCTGATAGGAACAAGTCATACCGATACCGCGATCGCTGTGACAAACCAAAGGGTCATGCCGATATTGGCCATACTTAATCAAGCCAATCAAACATCATTCGACCGCCCAAGCGTTGCATCAAGCATTCTCGCCGCGCCCCACCAAGAAATTCTAGAGGTCACAACGATAGTTCAGGATCAACTAGCAGATCAGCCAGACATCTCAACAGTCACAATGACCATGCTTACTCAGAGGTTTTAGCCTGTGAGATTGAGGCACACAATTCCAACAATCTCCCACTTGACGAAGATCACACAGGCACCTCGAAAGCAACCAGAAACTAAGATCACACTAGCTCCACTAGTTCATATCCCGCAATACTCAAGACACCAAATCAACAAGATTCCACAAATAACAATCCAGTGAACAATCTGCAACAAAGACCAAGCATCCAACGGCAACTCACTATCCAACAAAGCAACTGAAATGCAACTGATCATAGCCTTCCAAGAAACCACATAGATCTAAAAACATGCTCTCATGCTCCATCAAGACTTCTACACCAACATCCAAGATGTCCACCATTCAGGCAACAATCCCTGTCATCTTCCAATATGCCACCTATGGAAGAAAGAACACGCCAAGGTGAATAAGCACTAGTCCAATGAACACAAGAAAAATATCCCAGTGATATCATCAATAGGATACTACTACCACTTCACTGTACTCAAACGCTATACAAAAGTAATATCAAATTCAAAGCCTCAAACAAAACACAACAGTGAAGTCATTCTCCAAAAACAAGACAGAAGACACTAGCTAGAACAACAATCAGACTGACTACTTCCATCCAACTGATAAACCCACGTGACTAAAAATAGCACCCACAGCTTGTGCTATTCCATCCAATCCCACATACCTAAAAGGTATCAACATTAGTAAACTCATGCCAAACTATAACCAACTCAATAACAACAAATACAAGCTCCAAGTGCCAACCAGTCGAAGAAGACAAAACACAATAGGAACTCCCACTGCTCGAGTAATTCCAAATCTAAAAGATCAAAGACATACCAAGTCTACCAATAACAACACATAGAAAGTGTAACCATGTAGTACCAAAAATATCCACAATGATACACACAACCTGCAACAAACTGTTACAAGAAACATTTCTCTCACCACAAGTCTTCACAGTTCTCCCAAATTCTCCACATGCAATCAAAGGAAAAAGGATTAAGAACCTCCATGTCATCACCCATGAACATGAGTGAAAACACATGACCACAAGCAAGTGATCACTATAGCTCCAACCAAACCTTAAACCAATGAAATGTGAAACCAAACATCTAGGAAGTAAACCAAGACTAAAGAGAGAAACTTTGCACACCATATCCCTATAGAACATCCTCCTATATATACACTCCTAGCAGCTAGCTGTGTCAAGAATGATCTCCTTCTCATCCCAAAAGAAAAGCCTTAACAACATCCAACCGTTCAATCACCAAGATCAAACCAACTTTAAAATCATGTAATCAACATGGATGTAAGCCTCTTAAAGAAGATCAAGCTACTTCATTCCCCATTTCAGGAAATCAGCCCATACATCATCTCCTACCAATTCTCATCAATAAATAACATAACAAAAAAGCTCAAGGAGATAAAACAAGCTATACATCTTCCACCATGAATCCTCCAAAACCATTAAACAACAATTCAAGATCCATATCATGAAAGTGAACATAAAACACATCTGAAAAATATAATGGGCCAAATACCTCTCAGATAAACTGCCGAGTAGACCAAGAGTGGGAACGAGAATACTCCTTCAAGATATACAATTTATCAAGACTAATCAAGAGCAATCTCCTCATAGGTCTCTACTGAACTTATGTTCAACCAAGGTGTAGGCTTCTCGGACTTTCTGCTGAAAAACTTCATCAAGAATACCAATCAACAACACTTCTCTCATAAGAGAAAAACCTCACCTTATTCTTCATGTATCCATGAGTACTAGCAACCGATCATCTCATGCTAAATTTCAACTGCATTATTGCACTATCACGAAGTATCAAGCAAATAATCAAAGCAACCAATACACAAAGAATTACCAAACCACTGCCAAAGCTCCAATCGCCGAATCGGGGAGCTTATCATGACACCACTTGATCTACATATCCCCTTAGGGAGATACCATGCTTCAGAAGTGACTTCACCATGGTCTCAAGTACAATGCACAATGCCAAAACTCCGGTGCACAAACAAAGAGTACCATGACATAAAAGTAAGCATTTCAAAACCAGCATCTGCCTATCAAGCACCACCAACACTTACGACCAAGACTCTGGCGTCCTCCATGGTCAAGATGTTGCACATCTTCAAATAATGTTCATGCAAATCGCGAGAAAAAGAACCCTTCTATAGAAATAGGATCACAAAATCTCCCCTTGAAACATCTACAACACTAAAGAAGACCATCCACCACCATGTGATGAAATCACAATTACTGCTAAAGCTCCCACTGAAATGTAACATCCGAGCTCTCCAAGCATCAAGACCACCTACTTCGAATTCCCATAACCGACTATTAAGGTACTCAACAATATCCATCCTCTGATCTCAAAGCAATCACACCAATGCATAAGTGACCCACCAGAGACAAAGGAGCCCGACTAACAAGTCTACACGGCAATGAACCAACCTGCGTGGATAAAGGCGTCCACATCAAGTTATCTCACTGCAGCCAATGGGTAGCTAATCCATCAACCACATAAATCGTAGATCACAAACATCAAACATGAAAACCCATCATCACATTGGAAACTGCAACACTGAGATTTCAAAGAGAATAACCATGTAGACAACATGACTCAAACACTAGATCATGCCAAACCTAATTTTCCAATCATGTCCACAACAAGCACCATAATCAAGGAACCCACAAGCACCACCACAAGAATGCTGAGTGAAAAATCACGTGCCAACACTCCCATGCAGAGAAGAAAACACACCTCCTCAAACCATGCTGTAAAAGCATGCATCGCGGAAACTGCAACTATCTCATCTAGCAACACCCCAAAAGCTAGGGTCTAGAAAATAGCTTAACAACAACTCCACATAACCACAAGTTTTTCTTAACCATGTAAAACATGTACATGCATCCGAGAAAGAGATAGGCTATTTCATAAGCTTGCAAATCAACTAATGATTAACTCCATAGCCTTTATGTATTTGAGGTTAACATGAAATAGTGCCTTCCAACACCAAGAA
Organism: Sequoia sempervirens; assembly: GCA_007258455.2. NCBI lineage: Eukaryota > Viridiplantae > Streptophyta > Pinopsida > Cupressales > Cupressaceae > Sequoia > Sequoia sempervirens. The sequence goes on from VDFB02344701.1 coordinate 9,084, forward strand.
ACACCACCTACCATAAGCACACTCTTCCATGGCTGAGAAACAACCTAGGCTTCTCCATATCATCAAGGAGCCTCTCATACAGACACCCAATATGAAAGCTTTACTACTACACAACCACAGAGCAAGAAAATCGACTTCATACACCAAGGTTATACTGCTACCAACCAGGAGACACAAATCACAACAAACCAACATGATCAACTCCCTTTTCTCCATCTTCACCATCCTTCAAGTTGTGTGTTGTCTCTGAATATCACAAGACTTCCACTAACCAAAGGATCAATAGAATAGACGATTCCTCCAAATTTCCTCCAGCCTAACAAACTGAGAAATCTTCACAAGAGAAATACCCAGAACTAGCAACCAAAAGATGGCTCTGATACCACTTGTAAGAGAAATTTAGGGCATCTCGGAGAAACCTCCAAGAACAGTAGTGCCTTCGGTAACTTTAATTCTGATTAGATTGCCTCAAAGACACGTACAACTATGTCCTAAAGCAAAAACAGACATAGTTCATTTCCCACATTAATCCTTCAGAGAGAAGCACATGTAAATCCAATAGCAAGCAATAACAGTTTCTAGAAACAGAACCAACATAGATGAAAGATAAGACAGAAAATAAGAACACACAAATTTACGTGGGGAAAACCCTTTCGGGTAAAAAACCCACCCTCCAAAGTTCAAGCCATTGTATTATTCAACAACAAAAGGTTACAATACTATTTTAGGCTCTTAACCTTTTCAAAGATTACATCTTGTTCATTCTGGAAACAATCCTAGTAGCAAACTCTCCCTCTGTACATTTCCTTATCAACCTCTCAAACCAAACAATCTTCACACTATTGCAATACCCTCAACAATATACAGTACAGATCAACACGAGAGATGGACCATGGCATTTGATTCTTGATCAGGAGATATTTTGGCAACATAACCCTGCCTCTCTCTTTTCTCTGTTTCGGCCTCATGGCCTCGGCCTTCTAGCTAACCACTCGGCCCTCACTCTATCACTTACCTATATCAAACACAACAATTCACCAGAACATAGTTGTTTTCATTTCCTCACAAACAGTTCATCTTCCACGCAGAAACGGTCACAACAAACGGTTCACATTTTTCCCTCTCTGATAGGTCCAAGTCACACCACATAGGATAGTCTTCCAATCGGTCAACAACATTCACCCTGTGTCACATGTCGGTGAGACACTAACCGTGTCTCCCTGATGCCACAAATCCCAACCGTCAATATCGCCAAGAGTCATCACTATCGGAAAGAGGTTACACCGAGTTCAAAAGTAGTCGGCGAGACAAACTACATCACTAAGACATCATACCGATGACCACCACATGTAGCGCTATTCGACAAGACCATCACTATTTGGTGAGAGGTCATACCGATGTTCAAAACTCACATCGACATCAGCATTCCCATCAGCGAGACTATCGCTATTCGGTGAGAGTCATAACGACTTAAGGAGTCATATCGATGTCCAATACACCCGTCGGTGAGACCTCCACATTCGCTAAGAGTTCCAATGAGCCTTCATGTTACTCTGATCTGTCTTTCACCTTGAGTCACCCTGATGCAGATCATTGGCCAAAGTCACATCGACAATCAACGAGGGCACCAACTCACATCTTATCGGTAAGACAATATACATTGGAGAAAGGTTTCACCGAAGTTCCAACTCACACCGAAAGCAGACTCATCGGCCAGACCAACACTCTCGACAGAGGGTCACACCGAACACAACAAGTCACACCGATGACATCCCTCGCCAAGAGTCTCCCCGACATCCAATAAGAGTATCCTATCATCCAGACATCTCCCATCGCCAGGACACATTCCGATAGGAACAAGTCATACCAATTATTGCATCGACCAGACAGACCAAGGGTCACGCCGATATCGGGCAGACTTTCTACCATTGCCGAAACATCATTCCAACTATCCAAGGTTACACTGAACATTCAGGTTATACCAATCGCCAAGACATTCCAGAGGTCATAGCGATAGTTTAGGATCAACTAGCAGATTGGCCAGACATCTCAACAGTCATAGCGACCATGCTTACTCAGAGGTTTCAGCCTGTGAGATTGAGCACTATTCCAGCAGAATATCGACATGACTAAAGCCTAATTGATAGGTAGATGAAAGGTTCCCTACTAGTGCTTAAAATTGTGTAGTATCAATATCGATAGGGACATGAGCATCCTATAAAGCCTTGGTGAGGATCTCTTGATGAATAGTGGAAATTAAGAGATCCAATATAGATTTTTGTGTAGGGGTCTTCCTGAGGTGATCTAAGATATTATAATGAGGATTTGGTGGGGATAGATTGGGTGTATTGGATGGACCTAGGATAGTGATTTGACCATGTCTAGTGGTCACAACACACTGAGGGTCTTTATCTTTCACCCTAATCATAGCCACATGTGGATCAACTTATGTAATGCAACCAATCATATTGTCATAATTAAAGGGAACTATATTGTATTTAACATTATTGGTTTGATTATTTTTATTATTTCTTTGAGGATTGGTTGAACCAGGAGTATCATTGGAGATGTTAGGGCCTTGAGAATGTTTTAGGAAAGAATTTGATATATTTGGAGTTGAGCATTATATGAAGGGGATTGAGTCCCCTCCAAGGTTATATCACCTCTATCTATAAGGTCTTGGATGCAATTCTTGATCTTCATACACTTATTTTATATTTCCATTTAATCCTATGATAATCACAATACTCTTTATCCTTAAACCAATTAGGCTTCAATTTGGTATCATTGAAGGGTTGAGTAACCAGATACGTGACCACACTAGCTTGCACAAACTTATGAAACACAACACCAAGTGGTTCCCCTAAAGAAGTAAAGTTGTGTTTAGCATTATTTTTATTAGTGGTTCAAGATGAACCTTGAGGAATGGATATGGCATTCATGGTAAGATGGGTTGATGCAGTTTCATTGGAATGGCATTCATGGTAGGATGGGTTGATTTAGTTTCATTGGAATTAGATGTATTGGAAACTTGAACAAGTTTAGTGTTTGTGACGCCATAATTTATAATATTCTTTTTCTTCTTCCAAAATAAGGGTTTTTCATTAGATGGTTGTCATTTTTTTGTTTATAAATCTCGACCAAACCCTTAGTGAGGAGTGCCTTTTCAATGGTTACATCCTTCTCTATGATTTCATCAAATGATGATGCATAATGTATTTGCAAGTGGAAATCCATTTCCATATTCAAATTTTGTATAAATATATTTATCAATTGCTTCTCGAGTAGAGGTCATGAAAGACGGCTAGCTTGAGCTCTCCAACTTTGCAAGTAGCCCACAAAACTCTCTCCACTATGTTTTTTTTTGTTGCAAAGATAAACCATGGTTACTTCATGTTTAATATTGTAGGAGAAGTGGGCTACAAAATTTTTGGATAATTCCATAAAGGTAGTAATAGAGATGTGGGGAAGGTGGATAAACCATTCCAATGCTTGACCTCACAAACTTGAGGAAACAAGTGAAGAAGATAGTTGTCATTATAAATAATTATTTGACATGGTCCCGAGGATCACCTTTCAATTTATATTTGTCAAATTCGGGAATTTTAAAGTGTTTGGGGAAAGGTATCATTGCAATGGCACGATCAAAGGATATGGACATATTTATTTGATTTTAAATTATTTCTTGGTGTTTCCAACTTCAAAATCCTTAAGTGCAGATTTCATAACCTCCCATTTTTTATCAGGAGTCATTGATGGAGATGATCTACTAGATTGGAACTTGGATGGTTGATGTATTAATTTTATGAAGGTGGATAAGAGTAATTTTTGTTTGGAGGTAGATTAGGATATGATTGTGGAGGTGGTTGAGGATTGAAGTACGATTCTTGTGGAGATTGAGATGGATATGATTAATGTGTGAGGAGGATTGGTATATGATTTTTGAGGAGGTGGTTGAGATTGATGAGATGGGAGTTGAAGAGGTTTATTATATGATTGTGGAAAAGGTTGAGATGGGTAAGATTTCTACTATGATGGATTAAAGTAGGATGGTTTTTGAGATGATTAAGGTTGATGTAATTGATATTAAGGGGGATTATTAGATGGTTGTTTATGTGGTTGAGATGGATAAGATTGTGATGGATATTGAAGTCAATTATTGTATGATGGTTGGGGATTGGTGTATTGTTGCATATGTGGTTGAGATTAATACAAGGGATTTGGAGGTGGTGGGAATGGATAAGATTGGTGTAATGGATCTTATGGGATGTATGTATGTTGGGTGAGATGTAGAGAAGTTGTATATTGATTAATATATTGACCTTGTGGTATGGATAGATTTGGAAAAGGTTCCAAAGTGGAATGTTGATGTTGAGGTGGGAAGAAATAAAATTATGGAGGAGGATTATGATAGGATTGCAAAATTGGATTAGGATATGGTTATGGCATGTGAGTGGAAGGTGGGACACAAGAAGAGGATTGAAAAGGTGTGTGATAGGTATGATATGTTGGTTGAGTCAAACATGGTTAAACTAGTACAACAGGGACATGATAAGGTGGTGATATGGGGGTATTAGACATGAGAAGAACCATATTACCTTGAGGTATGATATGGACCAATATTTTTAGAGTGGAAGGTTCGATATTTTATAGAATTTTACTTTGAATTTGGGTAGAGGATGTAACATTAAGACCATGAATAATACTAATCCTTGATCCCAATACCAATGTAGGAATCCAAATAGGGGACGGTGGCACCTAGATTACTACATCATTCTTAAATTTTGGTATAGGACCCCATGAATTCTCATGAGTATTTTGAGGGGTAGATGGTTGCATAGTGTTCAAATATTATGATAGATTGAATCCTAGTGGAAATTTGACACCTTGTATAATAATTTTAGCGGGGATGGTTTCTGAACATGTGTTTATGGGATATAATTCACCATGTGCACATTGGTAAGATTATCAAGTAGTACTCCTAAAGAATAGGAGTAAGTTCATATTGAGCAACCATCTCCTCCTCAATGAATATAAGATCATGAGGATAAGTGAGATTTGATGGTCCCCCTTGCATGTTGGGGTGTTGGACTTATCCACTACTAGGTAAACTAGTAGTGTACAATGAAAATTGATGTTGTTGTTGTTGCTCCATGAATTTTCTAAGTTGTAACTATGTGGTGATGGGAATAATATATTGAATGATGATTGATTGAAATTTCATGACTCTAAACCCAAGGACATGACTAAACAAGAGTGATTGGATGAAGGATTCGATGTTTGATTTAGCACTCATACCATGATTGAGAACCCAGATTGATGGCAATTGATTAGATGGATACTTGAGATAGGAAAATATCTCAAGAACAAGTGATGAGGATGATTGTATTATACTTGAGATAGAAAAGTTCTTAAGTATGAGTGATTTCAATGCAAACTATATCTCTAGATCAAGATGAAATAGCTTGGATGAGAAATATTACTTAGGATAGCAAAATTTCCTAAGAAATTATTGTAATGATGGTTTGATTTAAGATTTATGTTATAAAACTAGTGATAAGAGGAAATATTTCCATTTAGGCTAATAAGGATGATGATAGGAAATGTTTAGGGATGTCCTTGTCTTGATTTTTTATGGCTGAAAGGATTAGTTCTTTGGATTTTTTATGGACAACAAAGTTGCCCAATAATAGCACAAAACCATCCAAGAAGGAATGGAATCCCCCAAGAGCAGGACCACCCAAGAAAAACATGGATCTTCTTGATTAGGAATGCAATTTTCCAACAAGGATTAGCACTAGGTAATACATAGGTGGAATCACCCAAGTATAGAGTGAAATCACCAACTAGACATGAGATTTCCCAAATATAGAACTGCCTAAATACGAGACTGTCCAAGATCAAATCAGAATCACCCAAGAAGGAATGTAACCACCCAAGTATAGAGTAGACCCATGATGCATGACCAAGGATTTTAACAAGAGTGGAATCATCCAAGTACATAGTGGATCCACCCAAAAAGGATTGGAATCGCTCAAGAATAGGGTGGAATTTCCCAAGGATGACAATTGACTAGGAGATGGAAAATGGACTCAATTGTGATAACAAGACACAAACATATACTGAATAGATGGAATAAAGACATGCACAAGTAATCACAAGAATACACACCAAATTTCAAAAACCTAGATTAGTCAAGTAGGATTGGCAATCATTGTAGACTCACAACACAAGTACTAATATTATTTACCTATATTTGAATAGCTAGAGATCACAACCCACAAGGGTGAAGGATCTCTTATTGATGGTGAAAAAGGTGATTCCTCAATAATGTATATCTTAGTGCACATAATTATATCATGAGTAACTTTGAGGTACAATATGCATCCCCTATACCAAAAATGCAATCTAATGTGTTCTCTAAATACAACGATACGTGAGGAACATCTATGAACACTATCCCATCACAAGAATGGGTCAAGAGCACCAACTAATCCCTTTACATTTATTGCACATTTACTTAGTAACCCCTCCCATTAATGTTTCCCCTCCTGGAAAAGACCCCATATCATTTTGGCACATGGGTCTTTCTTCTAAAATTAACCAAAAGGAATTTTTAATTCCTTTATTCCTTTTCATCCCATACCTTTGTAATTTTGGACAAGAAATACCTTTATGAGAAATATCTTCCCAGCTCCCAAAGTGCCTTCCAAGTACCAATATCCCTCTCAATCTCTCTCATTGTGGAACTTATCACAATATCAAGACTTGAGAAATCATCTCCCTCTCACTCATTCTACTCTTGACACTTGGAATCATCTCATTCCTTGAGATATCATCTCCATTCTCCACCCTTGATCTTGTAAGATCTCATCCTAGCCATCCATCTTATCTCTCCTCTCCTCATATACACAACACTTAGCTTGAGAGGGAGATTGGTACTTGGAAGGTACCTTAGGAGATGGGGAATATCTTTTTTATTAAGGTCTTCCTTGTCCAATATTCCCAAGGTATGGGATGGAAAGGAATTAAGGAATTAAAAAAATTGTTGGGTACTTTTGGAAGAAAGACCCATGTGTAAAAAGAACATGTGGTCTTTTCTAAGAGGGGAAACATAAATGAGAGGGGGAACTAGGTGGATGTGCAATAAATGGAAAGAGATTATCCCTTTCCTAATCATAGGATTAGAAATGTGCTACTGTTTAGAGGAGGGTTACGTGGAGATTAGGATTAAGGTTAGTTCAAGTGGGAGAATATGGAGGATGTTAAACCTCTTAATCACTGAGTGTGTGCACATGGTTAGTGAGGGCATTAGGATTAGGATTAGGGGGTAATATAAAATGATGAAGGATGTGACATGTGAGAGGATCTAAATAAATAGGAAATTATTTATTTAAATTTTGGAAGAAAGGGAATAAGGTTGGGTAAATAATTAGGAATAATTATTTACCTAAGGTTGGACCTTAAAGAAAATAAAGTGAATAGTGTATACACCTAAAATCGGTTAGGATTATTAATTAATTAAATACAAGTTATTTAATTAATGAACCTTATATTTTTTCTACTTATAAATAAATTCTAAATTTATTTATATAGTGCATTTTCTAATTCTTCTATCTTAAATCACATTCTTCTAATCTTAATTAAATAAACAAATTTGAATAGTTTGTTTTATTTAATTATCTTCCTCTTATTAAATTTAAACTCTAAATTTTAAATTTAGTCACATGTCTACAGGTTTTTCCTCTTGCCACCTCATCACGTGTCTCATGGATTTAAATATCCTTAATATTTAAATGGGCTTTTCCCTCAACAAATTCTGAAACAAACTTGAGATACTTGTCTCTCTCTGTCATTTTACTCTCTCTCACATTTGGCATTATGTTCTATAAAGGGAACACTCTCCTTGATTCCCTCTAACTTCTTCATCCTCCACCCTTGATCTCTCCATCTAAAATCCTGACTATTGTTTGTTGCCACATTAGAATATGCCTTAGTAAAATCTATAAATACAACCTCATTCTACAGCATTTCAGATCCCAACTTTGAGCAATCTTACTCTACAGAATTTTCACCAGCATTTAGAGAGCATTTGAGCAATTAGCGAGTAGCATTTTAGAATCAATTAGTTTAGAATCATGGCTTTTGTGTTAGCTGCATCTTAGTTATTATAGTAGTTTACTTACAACATTTAGCATCATATCATTATCCCAACATCACAACATCATTATCTTAGCATCACTCATCAATCATATAGTTTATCAATCATGTAGGAATAGATTTCTTGCATTTTCCAGCATTCCATTCTTCAAGTTGTCATTCTAAAGGTCATAAGTGCACAAACCATCTAAGAGACATTATGATTTAACGAATCCTTGGAGATAGGAAACAATGGGACAACTTTAGAGAGTTTATCTGTTTCAATTCAATTAGATTGATAATTGAATTTTCTAGTATAATGTTTCATTGATTGTGTGATCTTATTACTCATTCACATATTTTATTCACACATAAATTGGCACCCACCGTGGGGCCTAGCCCCATTTTTAACAATTTATGGAATTTTTTTGTGAATAGGTTGGACATGAACTTCTATGTAGAGCATCTGTGATTTCTTTCAACGCATACAAAACATCTTCTTGGCGCATTCGATCCCTGTTACACACATCTAGATCATCTTTCAGCACATCTAGTTTGTCTTTTAGCGCATTCAAGGGTTATTTTAGCGCACACAGGGGATCTTTTAGTGCATTTAGCATTTTTTTATAGCGCATACAGTAGTTTTTGTAGTGCATGTGTGTGATCTTTTAGCGCATATGGTTCATGTTTTAGCACATCTAGTTTTCTTTATAGAAATTAAAATTCAGAGGACTTATCCATATTTTTTGTTTTGTAGGTACTAAATTTTTGTCAAAGAAAATTATATGAAAATATTGATGGTGTTTGCAGGGGCTGAGTTGTTTTATGCTTTCTTTTGATTAAATTAGGCATCTAGTTTAATTAAGAGGTTAATGAACACCCTGTCTATGTGCTTGTAAAGTGATAGGCCTATGCTCTCCCCTTCACTAGGTGGCAGAATCGCCCCCAAGATACTCACCATATAACTATCAAGGATTACTAGCCAAAAGTGGAGGATTCAACTTTGGTTAAGACCCGAGAAAGGAAAAAACACAGGCGCCCTCTAGGGGGTGACAAGGCTGTGTGAGCTGACATAGTTCTAAGATGTGGTCTATGATATTATAAATGACCCTTGACATTAGAAAAGTATTTGATATGTTTTATCTTGTTTAATACCTATGGAAATCAAAGGAATCAGACCAGATTCTTGAACATACACTCAATGTTTAGATCATAGGCTGGACACAACTGTTTTAAAACTTGTTGTTGTGTTTGAAGTCATTTTTCAAGAAATCATCAATTTAAGAACACTTAATTCACATAATTCACAAATAAGAAAACCAAGAAAAAATCATTGTTTAGAAGAGTGTCCCCTGAAAACATTCAAAATCATTTATTCAAAGAAAAATAACCAGACAGACTTTCAAAATAGTGAAACACATCTAGTTTAGCATATTCATTCCCTATTTCAGTGCATTTGATCCATCGGTTAGCGCATTGAGTTCATCTTTTAGCACATTTAGTGCACTTTCTAGTGCATTTGTTCCATCTTTCGGCACATTTTCAAATCCTTTTAGCACATTCACCTATAATCCAACAGAGTACCAAGTTGAAATCACATTTAGGGGCAGTCTAGCCAATCACTAGCTGGTTTTAGCACATTTGGTTCATTTCCCGGTGCATCTAAGTCATCTTCCAGTGCATTGAGTTCATCTTTTAGTGCATTTAGTGCATTATCTAGTGCATTTGATCCATTTTTTAGTGCATTAAGTTCATCTTTTGGTGCATCTAGGGCATAGTTTAGTGCATCCAGGCCATCTTTTAGCGCATCCAGCTCATCGATACCCTATTATAGCGCATCTAGTCAATATCAAATCAGAGAGCTATTTTCACCATCTATCCAAAAATTAAAATCACATTCAGGGATCCCTGTCAAAGCATAGTCTTTCCTCAATCACAACAGTGTTTTAAACTTAGAGAAATTGGCCTTTACAAGTGAAATCCTTTAAACTAAATTAATATTTAACACCTTAAAGTGCCTAAATCATCAAACATATCTCTTATTGGTAAGCTAAGTTTCATCATCAGGATCTGTCATCCTTCATTAGGAAACTACGTTGTATAATCAGATTTAACTTAGTCTCATCAATAGAATTTGTCATTTTATTTGACTTAGTTATTATCCTTCACACTCCTTAACAAAGATCAAATTTTAGTCAAAATTATAACACTTGTATGCCTATTTTAACAAGATCCCAAAAGCAAAAACCCAAGGAAAAGGAAACAGAAACTCAAAACACCATGGTTGAAGGTGAGGAAAATCCTTTTCACAGATTCCACCAACCTGAAAATGATGAAATCACTGAGGAACACATCCAAACTACTCAACAAGATCCTAAGTTTCACAAATTCATGGAGAAACTTATGGAAAAATATGGGGAAAAATACTTCTTACTGTTGGCTAATCAAGGTATCAAACTTCCAAATGACTTTGATGTTATTGAACTGAGAGGAGCTCCCAAAAGAATTGAAACTGATCCACCAAACACAGATCCAATGACTACATTAACTAATAAAATGAAAAATCTGCAACAACTTCTTGACATGCAAAGAGGAACCACAAAAAGATGTATGCTGCAAGACATTTTCCCATATCCTTTTGACCAAACTGTGAACATGATACCCTTTCCTAAGCATTGTGAATTTCCAAAATATGATAAATATAATGGTAAAACTGATCCTATAGATCATGTAAGGGAGTTTTGAACCATGAGCTTGGAATTTGCACGTGAGGTGACTTACTTGATGAGACCGTTTCCACGAAGCTTAGGTGTCCAATGTATGGAGTGGTTCTCAAAATTATCACTACTTGTATTAAGTCCTTTGAAGAGTTGGTCAATAAATTCATTACCCAATACTCCTACAACATCCAACACGAGATAACCATGAAAGACCTTTACAACATAAAACAAAAAAAGGTGAATCATTCCTTATATTTTTAGAAAGATGGAGAAGAACGTTCGCAAGATATGCTCATCCCATACCTAAAAAAGAAAAGATGGAAATCATCATTGATAATCTAAATGATGAGATGAGCTATGGACTTGAATTGCAATGTCCACCCACCTTTGAGAAAATCATTGAAAATGGACACAAAATTGAAGAATCATTGGTCAAGAGAGGAGTCTTAAAAATCTACAATGAAGGAAACAACTCAACAAATTCTTCCAATCATTATAACAATAATGATAAACCAAAATTTTGGCAAAGAAGTAAAAATGTTGGTAATAATGATGTTGTAGCTAAAACACAAAATGCAAAACCAGTCTTAAACTTGACAGTTGTTGCCTCCAAAAATAACACAAATACCAACCAAAACACCAATCAAAATACCAATCAAAACAATGTTGAATCTAAACCACCACTGTATCAAACATTATCAAATCGAAGAATATTCACACCTTTGGGACAGTCACTTGAATCAACATTGAAAGAACTTATTGCAGCCAAGGATATAACATTACCAGAGGCATGAGATTAGGAACCAAGAGTTAAACCTTCATGGTGGAATGATGCACATTATTGTGATTTTCACAAAAACAAGGGCCATAAGACAAATGATTGTATGCAACTAAAACATTTGGTGCAAGATTTGATTGATAGAATGGAAATATCAATAGAAGGACCCCAAACAAATGTTGATCATGGAGCATTCAAAAATCCTTTACCTAACTACAAAAAAGGGGAGTCCTCTTCATCAAACACCAAAGGGAAAAACGTGAACTATGTTTATGATTCTACCATTCTCCATATTGAGGCAATTAATGATCAAACTAATGACATTAAAATCAATGACCAACAAGGCCTCATTGCAGCTGAGAATCAAATTAGTTACATCACAATTGAGCATGAACAAAACATTGTTACGGCTGGTAATCAAAAAAATGATAGTGTTACAGCTGAAACTCAATTCAAGGACATCAACATCAAATCAAACCAAATCAATGACATCACACAAGACATGGCTTCAAATGACAATCAAATTAATGTCATTAAAATCATAGATAAACAAGACAACATGCCAGTAAACGTGACCACAAGAGCTTAGTCAGAGTATGTCTTGAAGGGAAGTACTTCTAAAACACCCGCTGCCCCGTCGAATCAATATAACATAGTTGATCAACTGCAAAAAATCCCAGCTCAGATATCAATATTGGAACTTCTCAAAATTTCACCAGCTCACAAAGAAATTTTGGAACAAGCTCTAGTAGCCACCACAGTACCAAATAATCTGGAAGTTTTCCAATTCCAAGCTATGGTGGGACACTTGACCACACCTCATTGCCTATCATTTTCTGAAAATGATGATGTATCACTCACCCATCCACACAATGTTTCCCTCCACATTGAGGTTTTAATTCATAAACACTAGGTCAAATGTGTTCTAATAGATGGAGGAGTTGGTTTAAATATCTACACTTTAAAACTTATTTGTGCACTAGGATATTCAGAAAATGCAATTGATGCTACAAGAAAAATCACTATAAAAGCCTATGATGATGAAGAAAGATCTTCTCAAGGATTGATAGTGTTACCAATTCAAGTGGGGCCAGTTGTAAAAGATATAATCTACCAAGTGTTAGAAAAGGAGTTGACATACAATATACTTTTAGGACATCCTTGGATTCATGAAATGCAAGTAGTGCCATCCACGTATCATCAATGCTTGAAGTTTCCTTTCAATGGACAAGAAATCACTATTTTGGATGATTCCAACAATCCTCAATATTGCAATACTCTTAAATCAGTCTAAGATACTTTTGTACCACACAATAGGGAAGCTATCACTCCTAGTTCCTCAAACAAGGAAGGTGAAATTAGTTCTTTGTCAAATCAAATAGAGAAAAAGGTTCAGTCAAAAGACAAAGGTGTCAGTGATTCTACCCCATCAAACAATGAAATTCAACTAAATTCATTATCAAAACAGCTTGAGAAGATCCAATTGAAAGATAAAGGCATGGGGGAATATTCTATTGAGAAATCATTATGTCTTTCACAACTGTTTGCTTCTCCTAAGTCATATGGACAACCATCAACCTCAAGACAACAATCCTCACAACCAATCACACTCTTTGAGGGTAAATTTGTCAAAGCAGGAACTCTAGTGGATGAATCAGAAGACAAGGATGTTTTAAGTTGGTTGTACAAAGATGAAGAAGCCTCACAAGCATCAACTTCTAATGTACAAACAGAACAATATGGTAAAGGGAAAACAATCCTAGAAAAGATGGGATACGAAGGAAATGGTCTTGTTGGAAAAATAAAATAAGGCATCATTGAACCAATATAGCCTATCATAATCAATCCAAAAGATAAGACAGTGCTAGGATACAAAGAAGAGTCAAAGGAAGAAACCAAGCAGCAGATTTGTGAGTGAATCCTATAGTTGCAAGCCAGTTATGAAACTGATTCAAATGAATATGAATGGGACTCGCTATCTGAAGTATCCTTTGAGGAAAAATAAGTTGATGTGATAAAGAGGTATGCACCCACACGTATGGAGGGACAGAGCTCAAGGTATAGACCACTTGAAATTGGATCACAACATATCGATGAATCTAGCGAAGACGATCAGACTTCAAGCGAGATAGATCATTCGGAGGAGAGTAACATCATAGACCTTGACATTGCTATCAAACATTTTTATGATGTTGCCATTAGGACACTTACCCCTTTTGACCTTAACCAATTTGATGATTTCTTTCCATTGGTACACCCCGAACTAATTGACTAGGACCAAACCAAGTTGCTAGACATACCGACCTTTCCCAACTATGATGTCATTGTAAACTTCCTTTGTTTTAAAAATCCTGAAACGAGTTCCACCATTGAATCTCATAACGAAGCTTCAGACAAGGGGAGTTCCAAATCTCTCAGCTACAAAATGAATATCAAAAATAGATCTAATGGTGAAAATCATTTAATGGCAGTATTAGATCAGGAAAAAGTAAAAATAAAGAGTGCATCTAACAGTGAAAACCTCTCTAAGGCACCGAAAGATGGGATATTTGACACTCTTCCCGAGCATTACCATGAGAGATATTTAGTATTGAATTGAGCCCACACAATCCATCAACATTGGTACAACTGAAACAGTGAAGACCCTACATTTATCAACATCCATGACAAAGGAAGAAAAACCAAGCTTCACTAAGTTCTTTGAAGAGAGACAAGTCAACTTTGCTTGGTTGTATGCTGACATGGCCAGCATAGATCCAGATCTTATAATGCATCATTTATCACTACCACCTAGAGTGAAGCTAGTGAAGCAAAAGTTGAGAAAAATGCATTCGCATATCACCCTACTGGTAAAAGTTGAATTGAAGAAACTATTATATGCAGGATTTATCCAACCCATTGATTATGTTGAATGGATATCAAACATTGTACCAGTTTCTAAACCAGATAACAACATCATGATATGTACGGATTTCAGAGATCTTAACAGGGCTTGTCCGAAAGGTGATTTTCCTTTGCCTAACATTGACATCATTATAGATTTGACGGTAGGTCACGCAATGCTATCACTCATGAATGGATTTTTAGGTTATAATCAGATAAAAATTGCACCAGAAGATCAAGAGAAAACAATGTTCACATGCCCATGGGGTACTTTCTGTTGGAACATCATTCCTTTTGGGTTGAAGAATGTTGGGGCTACTTACCAATGTGCAATGATGACTATTTTTCATGAAATGATGCACACCTTCATGGAGATGACTTGCTAGCCAAATCATACACTATGGAAGGACATCTACAAATTTTAGACAAAATCTTCACCAGGTTGGAACAGTTCAATGTGAGATTAAACCCAAAGAAATGTGTATTTGGCATGACATTAGCTAAACTCCTAGGGTGCATAGTCTCAGAAAAAGGCATCGAAGTGGATCCAACCAAAGTCAAAGCAATCATGGAGATGCCTCCTCCTAAGAATATCAGCCAACTCAGATCTTTACAAGGACGATTCCAATCTATCATAAGGTTTATTGCACAACTGGAAGATAAGACTCATCCTTTTAATCACTTGTTACACAAGAATGTTTCTTTCAAATAGGATGAAAATTTTGAAACAACTTTTAATCAATTGAAATAGTATCTGATGTCACCACCTATACTAGCACCGCCAACTAAAGGAAAACCATTATTACTCTACATAGCAACAACAAAGGTATCTTTGGGTGCTCTACTAGCACAAGAGGACACAATAAGAAAAGAAAGGGCTATTTATTACATCAGTAGAACCTTGAATGGCTATGAAATCAACTACACATTCATTGAAAAATCTTGTTTGGCGGTAGTGTTTTCTACTCAATAGCTGCAACATTACATGTTAACCCATACTATCAAACTTATAGCTAAGATTGATCCATTGAAGTATTTACTCAACAAATTTTCTCTAATAGGAAGACTAGAAAAGTGGGTAATGATATTGAGTTTGACAATCAATATGTGGACAGAAAAGCAATCAAGGGCCAAGCGATGGCCGATCAACTAGCCGAAGCACCACTGCATGATGATCATCCCATGAACATTGACTTTCCAGATGCATATTTCCTTATAGTGTCAACACAACAGTGGATGTTATACTTTGATGGATCTTACACGTAACATGGATCAAGGGTAGGAATCCTATTTTTCACGCTTCAAGGACACACCATTCCAAAGTCCTACAGGTTGATGTTTCCTTGTACTAACAACATAGCTAAGTATGAAGCATTGATCATTGGTATCAAGGTAGCCATGGAGTGTAAAATTACAGAGTTACAAGTCTATGGTGATTCCCAACTAGTCATCAATCAGGTGAATGATGATTACCAGAAAAAAGATGACAAATTAATGTCATATAAAAGAATGGTTGATGACTTCAAGAAGTACTTTGTTGAAATAAAATTTGAACAAATTCCAAGAGGAGATAATAAAGTTGTTGATTCCATGGAAATAATTTCCTCTCTTCTATAGATACCAGAGAAACGAGCTCGCTATGAGTTCATGGTGGAACAACTATTTAACCCTGCCTATGATAATCCCGAATCCCAAGTAATATACCATCTAGTCAAAGGTGACTCTTCTATCTATGGGAAGATCTACACCTATCTAAGTGACAATACCCTACCACCAAATTTATCTTGAAACTAAAAACATAATTTTATCCAACAAGCAGCTCAACATACCCTGATAGTCAATGTACTTTATGGATGAGG
>VDFB02344702.1:0-19803 GCA_007258455.2 Sequoia sempervirens
TGAATACTTGCTTTGTTACATTATTGTATCTTTGGAATATTTCATGCTGTATTGAAATGTTGAGTTCTTAATATACTTGTGTTACTATTTTGACATTTTTTGAGCTTCTCACCTATACTGGGTGCGGCGGGTTTCGTATGTCTAGTATGAGCAAGAATGCTCCTTGTTTGTAGAGTCAATTCCAAGATACAAAGTCACCTTGGTCATTAATACCTTGGTGCATTGTATTTTATTTTCTATATCAAAATGGATTGTTCAAAAACTACGAAGTCTCTAAAGAAAAGAAAAAGAAACTCATCAGCTACTAATTAACATCACATTTCTATCCATAATCAATATTTCCTCTAATTAACATCACATTTCTATCCACAATCGATATTTCCTCTAATTAACATCTTATTTTCTATCCATCATCAATATTTCCTCTAATTAACATCACATTTCTATCCATCATCATTTATTTCCTCTAATTAAACATCATTTTTTCTATCAAATCATCAACATTTCTTGTAAGTAAACCCTGCATAGCAATATCATTAGTACCATTCTCATCCACAATATCGTCAATACACATCATGATGATAAACCAATAAAAACATCATGTATGGGGAATTCATTCATATCAAAACCATATATAAACATACATCATCATATATCATCATCACATAAGCATAAAACAAGAATGAATTGAAGAAGGTATATATCATATATATCATCATAAAAAAAGGGAGTACAACATTAGTGTGATAGGATATGAAAAATCATAATGTCTATACGAGGCCTCAACTAGGCTGATGAGTATATATAAATACAAGACACATGTCTATAATATGCCTTTGAGTAATAAATAGCAAGATGAACAAGTGCAAAAAAGTAAGACCCCAACAGGAATAGTAAAACCCTATAGACCACCAAAATGATATGGTTGTCTCACAAATTGATCACCTGCACCACCAACTACACCATCGCTCATGGTACTAGGCTCTTCAAATTGTGGATGTTTAGCAGCCCTAGGAACAACAGACTCATGTAGATTCTGATAGTAGGTAGACCTCTACAAATAATGATCACGCTCTGCCCTGAGATTATCTCTCTTTTTAGTGAGCAACTATACAAGAGCCTTTGTAGCATGTCGTTGATCACTCTCACTATCTTTCTTAGCCCTCAAAATATGTATCTAAGCATTTGTAGCTTGTCATCTCTTTATCCCTTCATCTTTGGCATCTACGTCGTATGAGCTAGCAATTATCTCACGATGGGCTCTATCCAAGCTACTATGTAGGGAAATTAATACACTATTGCTGCCAGTGACCTATAATGCTTGCAGTCTTCCCAAAGTGGGATCACCCCGAGGGAATGAGTGAGGTCTCAATGGCCCCTCTGTCATGCCACCACTCATCATACTCATGAAGTTACCTGGGCACGCTAGACCAATTGACCAACCCTAACTAGCTAGGGTAAGGACTCTAAAATAAATAATGGAAACATATATATCTAGTTGGAGACCCCATAAACAAACCTCCTGAGTTGTTTGACTAAAATGAGCCTCATAAGTATCAGGAACTTGACCCTATCTCTCGCCAAACTAGTGACATACTTGATTAGGTAAGTAACTCTCTAGCACAAGATGAGAATGACCAAGAAACCAATAGGTCTATCGATAGTAGACAAGATGATCTAAATCCTCTGGCCAAGCACCACACCCCAAATAGGGTCTCCACACAAAACTAGGCATATCATTGAAACCTTGGTGCCAATAAGGAAGATCCCTAGGCAAGGTATAGTGCATGAAATCTCCATAACGATAGGAATATGGATCATAATGATCACAAACTTGTATCCCATCTGGTTGAGTAACTACAATATGCTCCCACACCCAAACATGTAAGAGTGAAACATCTGCAAACATAGATTTCCCACCCCGAGACAAAACTTCATGCATATCTTTGTATAAGTGGGCAAGAAGACATGGACCCCAAGCATATCTCATAGAATTCTCAAGCATACTCTAGATGCACACTCCCCAACCAATGGGAAACTATCGACCTCATCTATTAGGAACAACTAGTCTTGAAATCAAACTGCATAAGACCAACAAAATAGGATTTGTATTGTCAAAAAACTCAAACAGATCAATCTCGGACTAGTGTACCTCCAAGTTTTGAACATCTAACACCCACTGCATGGCACGAGTACCATGTCGATTATGGTATGTAACCAACTCTCCATGAATAGGGAGGTGAAGTATCCTCCAAATGTCCTCAAGAGTAACAGTAGCCTCTCCTATCGAAAAATGAAATGAGGATGTCTCTGAATGTCACTATTCCACAAGAGTAGTCATCATTGTAGTATGGGTCCTGATAGGTGGCATGTAGCAAATGTAACGTAGTACCACAACATCAATAAAATATTGCTCCAATGCACCAAAATGGGAAATAAGATCAAACAAGTGTTGAGGATGTCTCTCCCTAGGTTGTAGTACTCTAAGGCCAACATGTAATCATTTTAAATCTGTAATGTTCGGGTCTCACTCTAAACAGGGAGGAGACACATAATGACACAAAACATGAAAATGATATTTAGAAATGAAAAACACATGTTAGGGTTATGAGAACATTCTAAAGTCAAATGCAAGGGTTTTGAGAAAAATGCTCAAAAAGCACCAAGCAAACGTAAGGTGAAAAGTCAAATGCAAGGGTTTTAGAAAATGCCTCAAAAAGCACCAAGCAAACATGAGCTTTTTTAGGGCAAAAGTAAGCTTTTCAGAAAAAGTAATATTTTCGTGAAAAGCAAGCTTTGAAGTTAAAAGGAATAGAAACAAGGGCATGGAAATAAGCCAAAGGTGAGGATCTCTATCAAAGGTAGGATTGCATGACTTGAAATAGTCAAAAGCGAGCTTTTTGATCAAAGGCAAGCTTTTAGGTCAAAAACACTTTAAACAAAAATGAGGATTTCAGTCAAAGGCATGGAAATAATTCAAAGTTGAGGGTTTACAACATGCAAAAGCAAGGAAATTGAGGTAAATGCTTAGAAATTATAAAACTTCACTTTTGACCTAAAAAACATAGTACACACAAAACGAGAATGAAACAAGATGAAAGCAAAAAAGTGAGAAGGTACATACCAAGGCAACAACACTTGAAGGCCGCCCAACCTCCTAAACAAGCTCAAAATGATGTGGGGCTCCATCAAATCATGAAATTGCTCCTCGAAAACTGAAAGAATGAGAAAACCATAGACAATAATTAGTTATAGAGTCAAAACACAAATGAGTTATCTAGAGGACTAATTGCCTATATTAACCTCAAGAAACCCTAATTTCACCTAGGAAACCCTCATTTCTACTTGGAGAAACTTCCCAATTTCAAATTAGAAGCTATTAGAAACATCAAAATGAGAAACGAAGGACCTATAAACCCAATTTTGTAACCTAAACACATCAGAACTAGACTAGAATAGAGTCGTGAGCCTAACATCAAAACTTGAAATTTTTGGCCAACTTGTCAAGGGGATAGCACAGAGTCCTACCATCATTCCATGAAACATTGGGGCATAGTGAGATAAATTTTTTTCAAAAACTTGATTTTAAAAACAAAATATTTGAAACAAATCAACTAGTACTTTGTATCAAAGAGGGGAAAAATGTAGACATGTAAAATTGAATTAACATCTATCACAACTTGGAATGTCTCAAAACAACTAGAATCAACCTAAAACATCTCAAAACAACTCAGAATCAACCTGAAATGTCTCAAAATAACTTGGAATCAACCTGAAAAATCTTAAAACATCTTAGAAGCAACTCAGAATGTCTTGAAACAACTCAGAATTAACCCAAAACATCTCAAAACATCTCAGAATCATCTCAGAATACCTCAAAACAACTCAAAATCAACACAAAATGTCTCAAAACATCTCAAAATCAACTCAAAATGTCTCGAAACAACTCAAAATCGTCCCAAAACATCTCAGAACATCTCAGAATAAACTTGGAACATCTAGGAATCAACTCAGAACATCTCAAAATCAGCCTGGAATGTCTCAAAACATCTCAGAATCAACTCAAAACATCTTTGAAACCTCTCAAAATATCTTGAAACATCTCTGTAATATCTCGAATCATCTCAAAATCATCCCACAATTATCAAACAACATCAAACGACCTCCAAAACCCTAATTTCCTCTATAAATTGAATAATACAATGTTAATTAATTCACTTTTTCATTATTCTCGACAAATTAAATAAACACCATTTGTTTAATAAAGTATTGAAAACCCTAATTCTACTACTAATCGAATAAAAAAATGTTATTTGATTAATTCACTTTTCATCATTTCAACCAATTAAATAAATTATATTTATTTAATAAAGTCCTAATCTAATCTTATTTCATCCTGATTAGTCAAACAACACCAATTATTTGATTACTTTACTAAATCAAGTTATTCCCCTAAATTGATTAAATTATTAAATCATATTAATTTTATTGTGAAACTTTCCCTCCAAAATTTGAATAATTAAATCAAACTATTCAAATCAATTATCAAAAAAATCAAACACAAAAAGGAATTAATTAATTAAATAAATTAATTCATATTCCTCACCCACTTTCTGATTGTGAAAATCATGGGTTGCTAACTAAGCAATCTAATTTTTCTAACTAATCAATCTATTTCCTAACTAAAATCAAACAATTGTTGACTAATCAATCTAAACCCTGACTAGCCAATCTATTCTTCAATCACCCAAATTTTGCAATCAACTTTGCACAATCTTCATGTCTAAATCCTCTCAACACATAAGCAATCCATTGATCTGATATTCTCCAATTCAATCTTTTGGCCACATTCAAAATCTCATTTTCTATATAAAAACCTCTCTCCCTCAAAGCAAATATGGATCAAAGAATCAACATATTTTTGCAACGAAGTGCTGCCATAATCACCATTGATAGAGCTTCAACCTTTTTCAATCAACCAAGCATCATTCATCAAGGTTTTACACATGAACAATGGAGGATTTGCAATGATACAAACAACCCAAAATCATACAAATACACTCCAACATGGGATGGAAATCTCTCCTTTTCTTTTGAATTCAATGTGTTAATCTTAGGATTTCATTTTGTAAGTTCAAATAGCTTAGATTGTTCATTTCGTGAGTGATGGAATAGGAATATATTAAGTGTTTTTGGATTAGATAGATTCTAATTTCAATTCCTTCTAATTTGATCTTGCTTTGCATTCTATGAATCTTTCTCACTACATAATATATATATATATATATATATATATATATATATATATATATATATATATATATATATATATTCAAATATCTTAATTATTTTATGTTTAAAACTATGTTATTATATAGAAAAATACTTTATAACTAAAATATAATATAAAATTTATTTTTAGTACACCTTGATTGAAGAAGATAAAACACCTTTAATTCTTTGTAGGACCATACTTTGAAGAGTGACAACAGAGCCAAAAAGGAGAAAACTTTATATATGAGGGAAAAAGAAATGGATTGTTCTCTCAACAATGCTAATAAAAGGTTGTTTTTTATTCTCGTCTTGTAGAGTGAGGTTCTACAATAGACATGACACATTTTATAGGATATAAAACAAAAGGAAAAATGAACAAACATGATTCTTTTCACCATCTTGCATCCTTTATATTAGAAACTAGGAAGATCTAGGAGATAAAAGACAAGCACATGAACAATGCAATATTGTGTTAGCTTAGTATTGAAGATGAGCTCAAACCCTCATTATAAAGAATGAGGATGAGAAAATACATGCCACAAGATTAGGCAATCACTTTCCATGGATTGAGGAGAGGACTGAATGGGGATGAGCAAACACATGCCATAGATTGAGGAGATGAATCTTATTCCTGCAGTGGTGGTGAGTTGCTCTCCTCAATACAATGGAGTGGTGTTAAGAGGGATTGGGCACCTCTCAAGATACCTCAAAATCCTTGAAACCTCATGGGAAAATAGTCAAGGGTCAAATCCAACACCTAACTAAGCTTAAGTTATCCTAAATAGCGTAGAATACACTAACACCCCCCCTTAAGCATAACTTAGGTGGGTATAGAAGAAATGGGTCTTGACTACTAGCTAGATGAGGTACCCATGTACAAAATTTTCTCATGTGGTGGAGTAAAAGAGAAAACCCATGTGGGAAAAAAATCCTCTGAAAGAAGAAGAAACAAAATACATGAAGAAGAAAAAAAGTGAAAAATAAGGACTTATATCATGACCCCCCTAGGACAACTTGTGTCACATGTGTACAATAAAATTCCCCAAAATAGGAGATACAAAGAGACACTTGGAAGGCCCCCATAAGATATGTTGTAGTGTGAATAGATGCTCGATGAAGTATCCCAAAGAAAATCCATGAACGTTGAACCATATTTTTCTCCTTAAGAAGAAGGCAAACCATAGAAGTGTGCAAGTAATCTTCCCATTCCTGATAGGAACATACAAAAAGAAGTATAAAGGTATTTGAATTATGCACAAGATCCAAATAAGTAGATAAGGGCCATAATTTCTTCATATAATGATCAATGATCTCCAAGCCAAAGCTAATGTGTGATGAAGATTCAACAATAGGGACCACAGGGATCATAGATTTATGGTGATAACTAGAACCATAAGAATTTGATACTGTTACTATAGAAGCTGAAGTAGGAAAGGCATGAGCAAGAATATCTAAAGAAGACAAGGCTGATACAACTTAAATGAAGCTAACATCGAAAATAATATGAATGTCCTCAATAGTTTCATCAAAATAAATAAGGTGAGATTCTATGAAAAGAAACAAAATGACAGGTAGATATACATCCCAAAGTTGCAGATCTAGAAAGATGATAGTAGTAGATTGTTTTGCAATTTACAAAGAAGTGAAAATATAGTGTGAGAGAATGGGAACAAAATTCATCCCCATATTGAGTGCTCCCACAATATGTACATTTGACTATGCAACATGTATGTAGACATGGTCTTTATGATGTGCAAAGATCAAATGCAAAAACACAATAGTGCTATGAAGCCTCCCCTAAAAATTACAAAATCTTGTGGTTGATCAAAACCACTATGTTTATGTGGATATTTTAACTAAACCATGAAATTTAAATAACCACAAATAGCTAGTACAAAAGTTTCCTTCTCTACAAATGAAGAAAGGGAAAAAAGTGGACATTTAACCTTTTGAATTGGTCATAGAGGAAATAACTCCTTCAAGAAAAGAAGTTCATGCCTACCTTTTATCTTATCTTGCAGTAGATATACAATAGAAGGAAAAATTCATGCCACCTGCCATGTGGCATAGATTATGTAGCCAAAAATGTGCCACAAATTATGCATGTTTTGGCTGCTATTGTCAGTTGTGGTTGCTTTCCCATGACCAAATTTAAACACCCTCTCTGAGTCACTCCAAAATACAAAATGACAACACCTCTTGAAGATTGCAAATTCCTTCAAAATGCAAGGTGTGGGTTTGAGCTTTGAAGGCACGACCTACAAATGAATCCCCACTTTGATTTATCTCTAGTAGGGTGAGATATTTGTGTGGAGAGGAATGGAAACAATGATTTAAAGTCTTTGTTTAATGTGCCCTCC
Source organism: Sequoia sempervirens (assembly GCA_007258455.2). Classification (NCBI taxonomy): domain Eukaryota; kingdom Viridiplantae; phylum Streptophyta; class Pinopsida; order Cupressales; family Cupressaceae; genus Sequoia; species Sequoia sempervirens. Next base: position 7,635 of record VDFB02344702.1, read on the forward strand.
AATGATGCTCCTACAACCTCCGAAATAGAGCACCAATGCTCTAGAATAGAGAGCTAGATCTTAGCTCACAAAACCCTCACAGGCCTAGCTAAAGTCTTTAGATGGAAATCTAAAGCCAAATTTTGACAAAATAGGGGAAATTCTCCCTGAGCTATATTTTTTCCAAGAAACTGTGGCTAATAGATAATCACAGGTCAATTCAAACTTAGATATTAGCAGCTAGGTGGGTCGATTCCATCTTGTTGTGTGTGTAGGTTGACTCTCAAATGAAGACATAGACCATGCATAGATTAAAATACACCTCAAACATAGGGATTTCATGCCCCCAATAGATGTAATTCACTCCTAGAATAGAGGAATTTCACAGAGGAAACTCATGTCCCAAGGTTCTAAATTATGGCCTCCAACATAGATATATGCAACGAGATGAATCTTCTACACAATGATGATGTTAAGCTTCATGATAGGCTGAATAATGCCCCTTAATTGTGCCACACAAGTCAAGCCCAAAACTACAATGATTCGTAGGTGTAGCAGAATCAAATTACCTATGGATGTCTATGGAGCCACTAAAATGGGGATGATGTGAGGGAATGTCCTCAATACTACATTGCAGATGTGAGAGGTGCCCTCCAAATTCTAAAACTACCTACTAAATACAATAATTTTATTTTTCACCTATGGCTTGCTCCTATCTCCACCTAAAGCTCTGATACCATATTAGAAACTTGGAAGATCTAGGAGATAAAATACAAGCACATGAATAATGCAATATTTTATTAGCTTAGTATTGACAATGAGATCAAACCCTCATTATAAAGAATGAGGATGAGCAAATACATGCCACAAGATTAGGCAATCACATGCCATGGATTGAGGAGAGGACTCTTCATCTTGTAATGGTCGTGAGTTTCTCCCTCAATGCAAGGGAGAGGTGTTAAGAGGGATTAGAAACCTCTCAAGATACCTCAACATCCTTGACACCTCATGGGAAAAGAGTCAGGGGTTAACTCCAACACCTAACTAGGCTTAAGTTAGCCTAACTAGAGTAGAATACACTACTACTTTATGTAGCAATATATGTCATTGACGGACAGAGGTTCCATTAACTTCAAATAAGGAAATTCCTTCATTGTAAGTACATAAAGTTGTAGGAGAGAAAATAACTATAAATTAGGACATACATTGGTAGAATGAGTAAAGGCTATTACTTCAATAATAATGGACCTATGATATTGGCCTTGAGGACAAAGGGGGGAGGGAACAATTGTCATCCTTCAGGGGTTCAATGAATGAATGAAGGAATGCTCTCTATCTACATTTACGCTATTAAGTAGTGAGTAATAGTGGTCTTTTTGACCTATCTGCAGTGATGGATGTCTTCCCAATCCACTTCTTCTAGAACAAGAAGGGGTTTTGTTCATTGATATACTTGTAAATTGCAACATGTACTTTTTGGTGTTGATTAATGAAAGCTTGTTTTATGTCACAATATTTCCTTACATGTATAATATTATGTAGAGATGTTTTTTACATAATAATACATTTTGATAGAATAGCTTCACACACATATGAAAATACTAATTATAATAGTTCCATGTAAGGTATTGTACATAAATCTATGTGAATACATTTCACTCACACTGTGGAACATTAGTAGTCTACACTTCAAATTGAACATCAGCATTGCCAACTATTACAATCATCTATGAATCTTGTGTAACCTACACATACATAGAACATGTCCTTGCACCAATACATTTAGTTTAAGTCCATATGCATATAAGAAAATTACCATATTTCTCATATATTCATGTCAATCAACTAGGAATATGAAATCATGATCTAACATAAAGCCAACTATATGGGAAGCATATCATACATATAACACTTGTCAATATATTGTGAAAGACAGTTCATAATTTACTACATAATCCAACAAGTTGTATGGAGAAAGTGATAAAAGAAGATGAAATGTGTGAGTCAATTGATGTAAAATCTCTTGTACAATTTGTATAAAAAATATAATTTAATGAGACCTTTTAGATTCTAACTTAGCTATCTACAATTTAACAAATTCCTCTGTAGCCCAAACATATAATCCATGATTTCGAAGGAAATTGCATTCAAAGTTTCCTTGGAAACTCAACTCATTATTTTTTTCTTACATAGACTCTGCATTTTTTTCCATAAAGATTTTTTTTTATAAAAAAATAGATTAGAAAGTAGGTCTACCAATATTTAGAAGCCTCATGGTACACAAATTCCATATAATCATGGAAAATTAGTGTAAGAGAGGGGGACCAACCACGTCAAGGCCCTAGGAAATAGAGAGGTAAGAGGGGAGGGCTTTCATAACTTACCTCACTCTAAAGGGATGTTTTGCATGAGGATCAAGAATGAAGAGCACTATGTAGTACTTTTATCACTCTACAAACCCAAGCTTCAAGTTTAGGCTAGACGAGCTAGTTTTTGGAGTCCGTACTACACCTCAAACAACTCTCTATCTAAGGATGGTAGTGCAATGTGTTGTCATCTCTCTGGTGCACTCACATCCGTATAGCTAGAAAACATGAAGTGTAGTAAAAAATACCTAAAAAATTACTGACAACCTAGCTAGTAGATTTTAATGGGAAGAATAGAATGAGAAATTACAGAAAATAAAGATAGAGATGATAAAATAGGTAAATGAAAGGTAGGGTGATGAATATGATCTCACAAAAGCACCTATTCACTAAATAGATCCATGCCCACATCCACCTACACACAAAAAAGAATGGGAAAATTTTTGGGGCTATATAGGGGCCTGCCTCAGTCAGACCCCTGTTTTGGTGTTTCCACTTCCACAAATAGCCAGAAAGCAACAAAGTAGAATATGTTATAAAGAAAGTAGAAATAAATATTACAATGAACACTACAAAATGATACTATGCTACTCTATCAAATCACAAAGGAGAGGATTGAAGTATTACCACCTCCACCAAAAATCTCACTAGCCAATGGAGGGGGATGTAATGTATGGAATTGGAAAAGTCACCATAGTTGCAAAAATGATGAAGGGAGGTCTCATAAGACTCCATGCCCACAACTTCTATGGCTACCTCACACTTGTAGTGCAGAGTTTATGGATAGTCAAAACTAATGCAATGCTCAACAATGGAGTGCTAGAATGCTCCTTGAGAATGTTAAGAAGTGAATGACCTGCTAAGAGAATGTGAAAGAAGATCAAGTGAATGTGGAGAGGATATAATGAATGAATGAAGAATGATTTTGAAGGTTGGATGAGAAGAATCTATCATTTTCAGGTCGGTTGGTCAAATAGGGACATTACAATTTGAATCCAATCGGATGTGTAACGCCTCTATCAACTTTAGATGTAGGAATATATTAGGGATGGTAGCGCATTGTGCAGACATCTGCACACCGCACATGTGTCTCTAAAAAATATTCTCTCAGAAACACATAGGACATACACCAAGTGGATGGAAGGTGGGTGGGTTATGTGGAATTTCACCTTCGGATTTGATTTTCTAAGGTGAGGATATGTGAAAGGGGAATTTTTACAAGGGGTGAAAATTCACTCCTATATATTTTTCCCCCACTTTATCAAGCATTAATATCAATGAGTATTCAATAAAGTATATCAAATAGTTAGTAGGGTTAGAAGTGGCACCAATCATTGAACAAGTAGACCATAACTGAAAACTCCAAAAGCACATGGTAGGTAAAGGACTCCATGTAATTTCCTAGAGATTTTCAACAAAGGACTCCATAGCCTCAAGCAGTAATCCGCGAAGTGGGCACAGCACAATCAGCCCTTAAACCAATGATGGACAAACTCGTGAGGGGATGCAAGCACCTGTGCTCAGAGAACTACAAGAAGGTAACACCCAATATTTCTCTCATGAAGGAAGCCAAGTGAAGTAAGCACCTCACAGGCCTGCAGACCTACAAGAAGGGATCCCCCAAGTTCTCTCTCATGAAAGAAGCTTGATTAAAGGGGACACTATAGAGTTACACTGGAAAGTGGCTTTACAGGAACACCTACAAAGAAACATGTTAATCCATAGATAGAACATGTCAGAAAACAAAGCCACCATGTAGGAAAACAAGTAGATAGTTATCCAAATAGTCAAAAAATTGAAAGGCTTTCAAAGGGGTCCGTTGGGAACCCTTTTAAAGGAAAAGGCACACCTAAGGGATGTACTGTTTGAAAGTGTAAGTATATTTTTCATAAATCAATTCAACATCAAGGAATCCTTTCAAAATATGTTCACTTCACCAAGGAATTTGAAAGGAAGAAAATGCCCCCTTGCAAGGGGAAGGTCAAGAAACACATTCCAAGCTAGGGTCCAGCTGAGAATGGATTTAAAAAAAAAAAGCTGCAAGCATTTTTGAGAAAATATATTAGTTGGAAAATGAATCCATGATTAGCTTAAAATTACATTCGCTAGGGGTCCAAGTTGAGAATCTGATTTAAAAAAAAAAAAAGTTGCAAGTATTTTGAGAAAAGATTAGTTGGAAATGAAATGTATTTTCTAAAATTGTAACATTGTGAAAGTGATGTTATCACACATATGGGGGACAACTAAAACAAAGAAGAGAGAGAGATTCAAGAAAATTAAAAGAGACAAAGACATCACAAAAAAGGGCACAGGGGTGATCTAATATTTCAAAGTCAGAGCTACTCATGAATATATATAATTATAGTAATAATATATAGATGAACTGACATCAATCCCCTAATATATCAAACCATGTGAAGAATGCACAAGACTACAAAGTTACAAAAATAAAAAATTGGGTCAACAAGGAAGGGAAGCATAAATGCCCCCAACACTTTCCATCATCCCCAATTTTCCAAAAATAAAAACACATAATAGAGGAAGAATGATGATACAAATAGAAGAAGGTTTAAAACACACAATTACTCCTATATCTGAGCACCAACAAGGGTGACAAGGTTCATCTAGGAATATATAACACAAGCACGAAGGACCACATCGCAACACACACACACACACCTATTCTAAAGATACAAAAGAGGCCTCCCCCTAACACTCATCGACCAAGAGGTCATTCACTTCTCAATCTAGATCATTATAAGGGGAAGGAATATGAGATTGCTATGGTGGAATAATAAATGGAGGTGCTTTCGACCCTCCAACAACAAGGGATAAGGAAGAAGGCCCTGCAAGGTCTTCTCTGCTCGGCTCTTGTGGAGATATGGTCAGTGACTTCACAAAGATCACCGACAAGGTGAAAACTTTGTCTAAAGAATTAAACATGCACTTTCCAGGAGTGCCATGCCATAGCTCAATGAACAAGGAGGACAACACTTGAGATTCACTGCTTGGTTCATCGAGTGATTCGAGAGTGGTGAAAAACTCAGGGGAAGCCATAACTTGCTCCATCACTAGTACGGAACAAGCTAGCACAAGACCACCCTTTGGAGAAGGTGGGATCCTCTTACACCCTCCATTGTTAGAAGGGCTAACCTCTACTTTCTACTTTACCAAGGGGTGTGAACTCCCCACATATGTAGCAAGAGGCACAAAAGAGGATAAAACCATGACAGACACCACTGAGGTATTTGGCATTCCCATGAGTTTAGAAAATGGTGGGATGTCTAGGAGGGACATTAAAAGGGGTGGCTCAATCGAAGGAAATGAACACTTGCACCTTTTTAGGGTAAAGAACACTCACACTTGTAGGGGGAGCTGGCAATAGAACCAAATTTGATTGAACATAAGTAGAGGGGAGGAGAGAGCAAGAAACATTAGGAGGCCCTAAAATAGGGGTGGTCAATTCCTCTTCCTTTCTCTACAAATTAGCTTGCTCAGTTGCTAGACCCTTTTGCTGACTCTTGTGCTCACATGCAAGGTAGTTTCTATGAATCTTTGAGCTAGAGGCTGGGAGTTGTGAAGGGACAAGAGGCTCCTACTCATCCATTTGAGTTTCCATCATAGTCATCTCTGACAAAAGGATAGGCTCCTGAATAGGAGTAGGAGGAATTTAGGAGATAGCTGGGGGAGTTAGCTCTAGTGCCTCAGAAAAATGCCTCTTCCCATTCACTTCTTTAGGAGTAGTAGTAGGAGGCCAAGACATAGAGGGTTCCCCATGAGGTATCATCCTTCTACCATATCGAACAGGCCTAGGCTCCATGGGAAACACAAGAAGTTCAAATGCAGGACGCTTGGGCTTTTGCCAAGTGGGCACCATAGGGTTCTCTCATAAACAAAGAGTGGAATCCAATGGCACCATAGCAGGGTGAGTTGACGTGTTAGTATGGATAGTGAAAGAGGAAGAAGAGGAATCTTGAGATCACTTCTCTTCGTCTCTTCTATGGGCCTTGGCGGCATCACTGTCAGCTTTTAAATAAGCCCTATACAAAATAACATCAGGTGATGGAGAGTATCTCACTCTAGGAATTAAGTGCCCTTTTTTGTAATTCTCATAGGTTTGGTATAGGAGGTCCTTCCTTGGTGGAAGCAGACCAATGGGTGTAGGCCAGAAGTGGTCCAAGGAATAGCTTCCACACACAACCAATGTTATGTAACTAGTTTCATGGATTACATGCAATGATCCCTCATGAATAAACTTCAAATACTTTTGCACAATCGAGGGAATTGTGTTCATAACTACTAACCATGGGATACCTAGCTTCACTCTGAAGAGTTTAGACCCTAGGATTATGTCAAATAACAAGTTTATAGACTTAGGTCTGACAAGGACTAATAGAACCATGCCACCAAGGGGAGGTATGGAAAGTCTGTTATATGTGCAAATGGTGCTCATAGGTGCATTGTACCTATTTTTATGCTAGAAGTTAATTAACATGATATCCTCAATTATAATTTTCACTTAAGATGTTGGGTCAACAAGAACACCTGCTACAATGTTTCTGTTGATTCATGCAGGGATAAAAAGAGGAAATGGTTCTCTATTAAAACCCATCGATAGGTCTTATGAGGTGAAGGTTATACGTAGACTAATACTTGTAGGTTACACAGAGGAGATAGGAAAATGTAGGAAAGAGACCATCACACACACTAAATGATTCTCTCACAAAGCCCCCCAAAGGTTTCAAAATAGGATAGTGACCCAGTCAAGGTTTCGTTCTACAACACCTATGGAACCTTCAAACTATGCCTACTAGGGGTTGTAGGTTGGTCTACAAGGAAAAAATACTCACAACACTCATAGATATAACCCTCCTAAAATGCGAGGAAAGGACCCTTCATCATTGTTAAACAAAACCAAAATGGTTCACATTGGGTTCACCAAAAATGTAAGAGATGGGAACCAACCATGGCAAAGCCCCAGGTCATGGAGATCCAAGAGTAGAGGGCTACCCTAACTTACCTCACTCTAAAGGGATGTTTTGGATGAGGATCAAGAATGAAGAGCACTATGTAGTACTTACGTCACTCTACAAACCCAACCTTCAAGTTTAGGCTAGGTGAGTTGATTGGAGTCAGTACTGCACCTCAGAAAAATCTTTGTCTGAGGATGGCAATACAGTTCTAGGACAATAGTGTGATGTGTTGGTGTCTCTTTGCCATGCTAGAAACAATATGGCTAGAAAAAATGAGCTACAGTGAAAACTACCTAAGCACTTACTGACAACCTAGCTAGTAGATTTTGAGGAGAAGAACAAAATGGGAAAGTATATAAAATAAAGATGGAGATGATAAAGTAGGTAAATGAAACCTAGGGTGATGAAGATGATCTTACAAAAATGATTTTTCACTAGCTAGCTCGATGCACACATTCACCTACACACAAACAAGAAGGGGAAAATTGTTGGGGCTATAAATGGGCTTTCCTCAGTTAGACCCATGTTTTGATGTTTCCACCTCCATGGATAGCTAGAAAACAATAGAGTAGAATATGTAATAAAGAAAGTAGAAAGAAATATTTCAATGAACACTACAAAATAAAACTATGCTACTCTACCAAATCACAAAGGATAGGAGTGAAGCATTACCAACTCCACCCAAAACCTCACTAGCCAATGGAGGGAGAATGCAAGGTATGGACTTGGAAAAGTCACCACAACCGTAGAGATGATGAAGGGAGGTCTCGCAAGACTCCAAGCCCACAAATTCTATGGTTTCCTCACACTTGCAATGTGGAGTTGATGGAGTGTCAACTACTACAATGCTCAACAATGGAGTACTAGAATGCTACTTGAGAATGTGAAAGAAGATCAAGTGAATGTGTAGAGGATAGAATGAATGGATGAAGAATGTTTTTAAAGGTGGGATGAGAAGAATCTATTGTTTTTGGGTTACTTGGTCAAAGAGGGATGTTACAATTCGACTCCAATCAGATGTGTAACACCTCTACCATCTTCAGACATGAGGATCTGTCAAGGATAGCAATGCACTACATAGACGTTTGTGTCCCATGTATGTGTCCTCGACAAATATTCTCTCATCAACACATAGGAAAAAATCTATGTGGATGGAAGGTAAGTGGGTGATGTGGAATTTTTCCTTCAAATTTTATTTTCTAAGGTGAGGGTATGTGAAAGGAGAATTTGTACAAGGGGTGAAAATTCACTCCTATACATCTATATAGATAGATAGTAGACAATAAAAAAAAGAGGAGGAACCCTCTAAACATCACATATGGGACATATGATTCATTTGAAGATTATACAATCTCTAATTTTTGGATAAATAATTAAATTTTTTCATTTTCATTATAAAGGGGACACCTATGAAAATCACTTAAATTTTTTTAATTTATTTTTTATAAAGATACTCCTTCACTGCATGTGGTGGATTCATTCTACCTCAACATTCAATCAATAAATTGGCTTATGTTACTTTTAGTCATTCTTTATTTCATCATTTCTTTTATATTTTGATATATTATTATATTCATGGTAGTCTTATAAGTCCCAATCAATACATTTCATCTAATGCTGGAAGTTTGAGCTCACCAAATAGTTCACAAGACTTTTTAGAAGAGTTAGAAAAGGCTTTCAAAAGAATCCTTAGTGTTGTAATACATAATAGAGATAATAATATTTTAAAGGTAAAATATTTTTAATACAAGCATTAGAAGATAATATATCTTTTATTAGTTTAATTTAAGCCATGACTTTAATAAAGATGCATGGTATTCTACTAGGAACTCTAAAAAGGTGGAAGAATGCATCATAAAGTTGTACAAGTTGGCTAATATGATTAATTGATTCATTAAATATTTCATTGGACACAAAGCCAAATTGTAGCATAAAAGGGCTTATCCTTGCCTCTCACCTGATGGAACTCCCAAAAATTTTATGTTCCATCTCAAAACCATGTTGAATTTTGGGTAAGATTTGTATTTGAGCACTTAGGTTTTTGATTACTATCATTGTTTAAGGTTTTTTAGCTTACCTAGGTTTCTAATTGCAAAAACCTTGAGTTTATTTCCTTGCCAAGGTCTTAATTCTCCATTGAACCCTTGTTCCCAATTCCTGTTCTTTTAAGTAATGACTTATGCCATCAAAATACATGAAGTAACTGGCCCTTTGGTCTAGTTTTCTCAATTGTTATATGTTAGCCAAATTGTTTTAATTCTTCCAAATTCAGGCTAAATATTTCCTACTAAAATTGTTTGAGCCTTAAGTTTTTAATCCTATGGGTTATAGTCCTATCGACCTAGTTGGGTCCCTCTTTTAAGACTAACAATTTCGGCATGTGTAGATATGAAGATCTTTGATGACTGTTCAATTATCCCAAGTAGATCTTGGTCATTCCTTGCATGCCCATTCCATTTTATTGCTTACTATTTTATCCTCATGGGCTAGTAGGAATAAGCCACATGTTCTATGTATTAATGGGAAAGATTTCTGAGTTGAAGATGGTGAGAGGTATTAAAAGAAGATCAACAGTGGTCATTAACACATGTGGCCACACCTCAACTATTCCCCACATGCTTGCCCCATTTCATTCTTCATTAAAATATTTAAACGGCTAGCGGGCGACTACCATGTGGTAAGTCTAACTATGGCCCCAATGTTTTCAAGTAGTTATTGTGCAAAGCTTTGAAGTGAATCAATGGTTGATAGCGGGTGACATGGGTTAATCCTGACTACTTCTCGCTATCCCATGTGGGCCCTACCTTTATTGACTGATTCTCAACAAGGTAGCATTTGATTGCCACATGGAATAACCCAAAGGATGTGGAATCATTGGAGAAATGGAAAATATTAATCAAATATTTCAACATGAGGCATAGCACGAGGCATAGAGAATAAAGTCTACACTACTTAAAGAAGATATAATGCACATGTTTGAGATCTTTTAATCTGGTCCATTGATGGTATAAGAAGAATAAGTCTATAGGTGATTGGTATTGAATTAAGATGTGAGTATGAAGAGGTCATGGGACTAAATCTTAGCCCTTCCCCATCTCCTTGCTAATGAAAGTTGCACACAAGTTAAGACTCACGGGGGTGAGGGGAATAAGACACGTGGATTCTGGCTATAGTGACAAATGAATGGTGGAGCCTATAGATCAACAAGTGGTTCCATATGGATTCCTATAATTTGATAAGTATTGTGGCTATGTACAGTCAAGATTTTCAAATCAAGCTGACTAAATATGGATAGTCCATCAGTTAACACACCCACATGATCAATGGATAGCATTCAAAACTTAGTTTGAGGGAGAGTAAGTCATTCTAGTGTGTGTGAGTGAGCCTTAATAATGGAAGGGATGGCGAGCTATCGAAGCAGAAGGTTGCATATCCATTAAAACCTATCTTAAAAGCCTAATTGAGCATTATAAAGGATATTATACACACTTGGAGAGATTGTGCTATGGTCTTTAGGCACGTCTGGCGTTGAGGCTAGGGTTATCAACCTGCAAAAGAACCACTAAGTGAATTACTATTTTCCCATCAGAATTATTGATAAAATTGTGGTTTCCCAAACCTTTGAGTCTATTAGGGTTTTTCGTGGTTCTACATTTTAAGGTTTGACATTCAAAAAGGATAATTGGTTAGTCCTGTATTGTCATATATTTAGTGTCAAAACCTTATTTGAGTTGTAAGCCATGTTCAAGAAACTAGAAACCCTACCTTGTAATACCTTTTGTGTCATGACTTCCAAAGCATAATCAAATGTGTCTTCATCTAAAGGGGAAGCTTTTGCTCCCAAAATTCCTTTAAATAAAGACCTTACTGACTAGTTACCACTCTCGACCAATGAGAATCCTAAGGATCAACTGCTTCTATGAGGTATGTAGGTAGTAGAGGTTTTGATTGACAAGAAAAATTCTATTAAGGGCACAAAATTACCTTATACTAGGTGGGAATTGTTCTATAGTTGGTTCAAGAATAGAAACCTAGGTACTCTTGTAGGTAACCCTTGGAACTATGACCTAGGGAAGTTGATTGTACCCAATGTCTACATGGATGTTAATTTTCTCAAAGTAGTGGCCACCAATTATGTCCTAGTTACAAGAACTATAAGAACATATGATGGGAAGGTAATGGCCAAAATTACTCACTAGGTGGAGTTATGAAATGCCCAAGATCAATGAAAACACTCTTAAGGAGGAATATGACAAGACTATGATTGCATTTAGAGTTCACATCCTACCAAGATATCTAGTAGAAATTGTAGGCCAAAGGATTACAATAGGGAAATGTGATAAGGATCCTTTCCCTATTAGTTATTTTGTTCCCTACTTCCTAGAAACCTTTTATTACAATTTCTAGACAATTGGTTATGATCCTATCATAGGAATTCCTATGGCATGTATGTATATGGCAGCCCATATTCAACACCCCCAATATTGCATAGTGTATGATTATGTGGGGATTCTTGAATAAAAGATTCATGAGGGCTTGATAAGGGTGAAGAAACGTGCAAATGGAGTAAGGTTTAGCTAGTACTCATTGTTGATGCATATGTTTTTGTTCAAAGGTGCACCTTACTTTGGGAAAAATGTGACTTTGGATAGGAAGGAGGGTAGCTTGGATTTGTCTATGCAATGTTGGACTACTATTTTAGACAAGGATGATAGGACATATGATTATGTGACATTTCAAAACTTGTTTGCTTCATAATTGAAGAGAGTCTTAGTTGTGAATATACCTACATTTTCTATAGCCTCACATGACTTCTGGAGACCAAGGGAGAGAAGGCCTGAGCTAGGAGTT
>VDFB02344703.1:0-14635 GCA_007258455.2 Sequoia sempervirens
CAAATGAGGACACAACAGATGAAGCAAGACATCAGGTACTCAAGTTTTGACTTAACTTAGGAAAAAATGATCTGATGGAATTTTGTGATATGTCCATCTTTTTTCACAGTATTATGAAATTTATAATGTATTATCCAATCTTGACATAAATTAATGCATGTTGTTGATTATTTTAGATGGATATTGGAGAAAATGTAGAGCCTGAGCATTCAACTAGCAAAAGAAGAAGATATGAACATGGACGTGGACCTAAAATTGTTAAATCACGTAGACGTCAGTGGGTGGAAGAGTATATGACAATGGATACTACAAAAAAAACAAATGATTGCACTAAAGAAAAGGTAGGTCGGGACTATAGTACACGGGATGAATACTTTGAGAAAATTGTTGTTTGTGGATGTTATGTATGTCGTGGAAAGAAACAATTCAAACGAGTGATTGTACAAAGAAATTACATATATGATGATCTTCCATTCGGTAGTATGCCTCCTTCAATCAATTAAAACCAAATAATAATAAATGAGTGTGGACTCATGTTTTATAAACTATGTTGTCAAAATTGTTTTTTATTTAAATTATTGTATAAAAAAGGTAGTCTATAAAATAATGTCCCATTATTCAATTGATGTATATATGTTCATACAATTTATATTTATATTTTTTAAGCCATATTTGATTATATTTCTTTGAAATTGATACATTTATGATTTATCCAATTGTTTCCAAACATTAAATAATGCTTGTGTTTGTTGATAGGTAGAAGATTTTGATGAAACACATACTAATACCCAAGATCCAACTGGGTTATTAAGATTTGGATGGGATGATCCAAACCATCCTTTAAACCATACCAGGGAGAGAAGAGTAAGATTGAAGAGAACACTACCACCTGAGAAATTTGAAGAGCTGATGAGAGTCGCATACACTAATGACATGCCACCTAGCCTTAATGATGATGATCATGATAGTGAAAATGCAATGCATGAAGAAGGATTGAATGAAATGCTTACAGGTTTCTTTGGGGATGGAAACAATGATGACAATAATGATGATATGGTTGACAGTAATGATGATAGTAGGGGTAATTACCACCAACGTAATGTTGATGATAACAACATCAAGACTCCATCAAGCAAGCAACGAAGACACTCGTGTGCAAATCGGGTGCAAGTAAAACCTCAAAAATGGCATGCACATTAATATTATTAGAAATCAAGTCACTATTTGGTTGGTCAGACAAAGGATTCACTACTCTATTGAGGTAAGTTGAAATCTATTTCTTACTTTGCATTGTTAATTGGTGTACATAATTCATAAACATTCATCAAATTCATTTATATTTCTTTAAGGGGATTTTAAAACCATAAATTGTATATAAATAGTCCTAGTATAGATTGACATATCAAACATGTTCATCATAAGTCAAACATTCAATTGATTTAATCTCTAGCAATCTTATAGGGCACTAAAAACTAAAATATTCCCTAAAAAGAATGTGTTGCCATCAACTTGTAGAGAGGCACGTCTATTGTTGGTTGAGTTGGGGATTGAATATAAGCAAATTATTTCATGTAAAAATGATTGCATTTTACACATAGAAGAATATCAAAACAAGGTAGAATTCCCTGCATGCAAAGATAAGAGATATCGTGCAGATGTACAAGGTCCTACAGTTCCAAAGAAGGTTTTACGTCACATTCCAATTATACCTAGAATTCAACGAATGTTTAGTTGCAATTCACTAGCACAATTGATGGACTGGCATGCAAAGAATAGGAGTAAAGATGGATTCATGCGAATTCCAGCTGACTCCAAAGCATTGAAACACATAGAGGAAAAATGACCAACAAAATTCAAAGATGAACCCCGTAGTATCAGGTTTGGTCTTGCAATTGATGGAGTGTGCCCATTCTCTTTCCTGAGCTCAAATTATAGTGTTTGGAAAGTTAGATTGATAGTATACAATATTCCCCCATGGACAAGTGTTAGAAAGGAGCACCTTATGCTGAATCTCATTGTTCCAGGAAAACATCAAGTCAAAAACATGGATGTTTATCTTGCGCCTTTTATTGATGAGATGCAATTGCTATGGAAAGGCATAAGAATGTATGACATATCACGTCCTCCATAAAATAGGTCCTTCATGTTGTATGGTGTGCTATGTTGGACTATTCATGATTTCCCATGACTTGGTGTTTGTTTTGGTAAGATAAAATAATTATGTATTTACATTCATAATTTATTTTTATCCCAACTTTCATACTTAGTTTTATACTATTTTTTTGATGTTATTAACATTACCTATTGAATTGTAGGGCTTCAAACAAAGGGGATATTTGCATGTCCAAGATGTGCAAAAAAAATTCAAGGGTGGTATTCTAAAGATCTACATAAATTTATTTACGCAAACAACAAGGTTTTTCTACCACTAGATCATAGGTTTAGAAATCGCCTGAAGAAACAATTTGATGGGAAATTTGAAAATAGAGGCCCTCCAATGATTATGGGTCCAGGTGATTGGCTTAAGAAGTATGAAGATACTGAATTGAAAGCTTGGGATGATTTTTTTGATCGGGGTGATTCAATTGAAGAACCAAAACAAGTTGTAGTTAATATGCTAGAAGGAATGAAAAGGAAATCTATATTTTATGAGCTCCCTTATTGGAAGGATCTATTAATATCTCACCTATTAGATCCTATGCACATCTTCAAAAATGTCCCAGATTCTATATTTCGACACATATAAGGAAAAGAGGACACCTTGTCTTCAAGGAGAGATATTTCTCTTTCGCGTACCAAATTTGATATAAAAAATTTGTGGCCAAACATGGAAAATGAAACATATGCAAAAGCTCCATGGATTTTGAAAAAAAAGGAGCTAGACCAACTAAAAAATGTCATCCATTCAATAAGGACACCTATTGGCTATGGGTCATCATTGGCTAAAGCTTTTACAGTTGATGGACATATCACATGATTTAAAACACATGATTTTCATAATTTAATGAAGGTATTATATATCAACATTTAACATTTACTGGATCCGATTTTGGAAGGAATGAATCATACTGCCACTAGATTCACACATATTAGGGACAACTTTAGCTGGATTCAACTGAATATTTATGCCCCCAATGGAAAAGGAATGAGAAAATCCTTTTGGTTGGAGTTGGCTGCCTTTAGGAGGATTTTTGACAGTGAGGCTTGGGTTATTATGGGCGATTTCAATACACCCTTAATGAACGGAGAAAATTTTGGAGGATCCTAGATCAATGTGGAGAGCAAAGAGGATCTTTAGAACTTCATTGACAATCAGGAGCTGATAGATCTGGATTTACATGGTGCTTCCTTTACCTGGTCTAATCGTAGAAAGGGGATGGATCTCATACAGGTCAGATTAGATAGATCTTTAATTTCCAATCATTGGTTTTTTTTTTATTACTACTCTCTTAAAGCTCTCCCAGAGGTTCTGATCATTTCCCTATTAGTTTTATTGTGGATCCTATAAAAAAGAAGAAAAAAATCCCTTTCAGATTTGAAAAAATGTAAATATCCCATCCTTCTCTTAAAGAGGATATTAGGAAATGGTGGAATATAAGTATTCCTAGTACTGCTATGTTTAAAATAGCTAAAAAACTAAGGGAAGTGAAATGTAATATAAAAAATGGAAAAAGGAGTCCTTTGGGAACATCTTTAGGATCAAGTCTGACCTCCAGACGGAATTGGGTGATATTCAATAAAAAATCCAGAAGGAGGGATATTTGAATGATACTAAGGAAAAAGAGAATGAGATCCTCACTAAGATGCATGATATAATCGGTAAGGAGGAGGAGTTCTAGAGGAAAAGATCTAGAGCTCTATGGTTATCTGTAGGTGAAAAAAATACCAGATACTTTCATCTATCGGCTTCAAAACATAGAGCTATCAATAGAATATCTCAAATTGAAGTGAATGGAATTAGGTATGAGGAGGAGGAGGATATTAGAAAGCATGCTTGCTCTTTCTTCAAACATCTTCTTTCGGCGAATGATGAAATTAACCAAAGTGATCAGGATCAGTTAGTTGAAGCTATACCGAGAATTATCAACCAGGAAAATAACTCTTTGCTGTCTACTATCCCCACAAATGAGGAAGTCAAGCGGGTTGTTTTCTCCTTTGATGGGAGTAAGGCTCTAGGTCCGGATGGTTTCCCTTTATTTTTCTTTCAGTGGCTTTGGGAGATAGTTGGAGATGATGTGGTGATGCAGTTAAAGAATTTTTTGGATCCAGAAGTCTCCTAAAAGAATTAAATGCCACCTTTTTGGTCCTTATCCCCAAGAAACCTGGAGCTAATATTTTTGAGGCTTTCAGACCAATAAGTCTTTGCAATTCTATATATAAAATCATCTCTAAGGTTTTAACCTCAAGATTTTTAACCTTTTTTCCATCTTTGATTTCTCCTAGCAACAGAATGGCTTTGTCCCTAGTAGACAAATCCTAGACTCTATTGTAATGGTGCATGAGAATATTCACTCCTTAGTGGAATCGAAGACTGAAGGCTTTTTACTTAAGCTTGATATTTCAAAAGCCTATGATAGAGTGGACTGGATTTTCTTATTCAAAATTTTAAAGGCTTTTGGATTTTGTAACAGGGTTCTTCAAATGGTGGAACAACTTGTGTCTACTGCTTCCATATCAGTTATGGTTAATGGATCCCCTACCTCCTTTTTCCAAAGTACCTGAGGTCTAAGACAAGGTGATCCTATCTCTCCTATTCCTTTCACTATTATGGCTGAAATTCTTGGCAAAAATCTGAAAAAGTTGGTTGACTGTAGATCTCTTCTTGGTCTCAAACCTTCCTCTGGTAACATGGTTTGTTCTCATCAATAATTTGTTGATGATACTATGCTTATGGGTAAAGCTTCGGTCTCTGAAGGAAAAACTTTAAAATAGTTACTTGATAAGTATGGGAGAGCTTCAGGACAGTTGATCAATAATCAAAAAAATTCTCTGTTCTTCTTCAACACACTGGTTCATAGACAGACTAAAATCGCCAGAATACTTGGCTGTAGGGTGGATTCCTTAATTGCCACCTATCTTGGTTTACCCTTAAGCCTTAAACCTCCTAATTCTTTTTGGCTTTCATTGGTTGAGAGATTCAGCAAGAAGCTTGTTGGATGGAAAGGAGCTCTGTTAAGTCAAGTGGGAAAACTTCAACTCCTCAAAGCCTCACTCCAGAATCTTCCGATCTACGCCCTGAGCCTTTTCAAGATTCTTGCTAAATTTGCTGATGCTATAGAAAA
Source organism: Sequoia sempervirens (assembly GCA_007258455.2). Taxonomy (NCBI): domain Eukaryota; kingdom Viridiplantae; phylum Streptophyta; class Pinopsida; order Cupressales; family Cupressaceae; genus Sequoia; species Sequoia sempervirens. The sequence goes on from VDFB02344703.1 coordinate 5,283, forward strand.
GATTCAAAAAATATTTCTATGGTCGGGTGTTGAAGAAAAAAAAGACTTCCTTTAATTGGTTGGAATCTAGTTTGTAGACCAAAAAAAGCCGGAGGATTAGGTCTTAGAAGAATTAGAACGGTTAACAAAATCCTTCTCACAAAACAAATTTGGAGAATTTTTTCATCTTCAGGGGAATGGACAGATATCATGGCTAGCAAATATTTAGAAAATAACTGTTCCTTTATTATCCTGAAAGATTCCCACCTTCTTCCTAGAGGTTCTACTTGCTGGAATAATCTAATCAATGGTAAAAATATTGTGGACTTAGGAACTGGATGGCAAGTGAGAAACAAAAACCTTACTAGATTTTGGGAGGATAGATGGATTTTTAAGGAGCCCCTTGTAAAAATAAATTCCTTTAATGAATGGGCTGAGAATTGCAAGGCCCGTTATGGTATTAATGTGAAAGACTACAAAGTGAATGGTAAATGGGTGGATCTATGTCTTGTCAGTCAGACTCTAGCTCCTATTCACTCTTCTTTGTTGGCTATTAGACTTTATTCTAACCAATTGGATGATCGTCTTGTCTGTTTTGATGAACCCTCAGGTAATTATTTTGTTTCGTCCGCTTTTGCCAGGATTACTTCATCTCAGGAATCTCCTTCGTTTTGGTCGAAGGCTTGGTTCAAATATTTGATCCCTAAAATCAACATTTTTTTCTGGATCCTTCTCCAAAACAAGGTGCTCACGATTGACAACCTTAGCAAACATGGATTTCAAATACCTAACAGATGTTTTCTTTGTAAGATGGAGGTTGAATCTATGCGTCATTTGTTCCTTCATTGCTCATTTGCTGCTGCTATTTGGGAAAAATTTATTAGTTTGTGGCATCTTTCTTGGGTTTTTCCTTCGTCCATTGAAGACTTCTTCCTTCAATGGAAAGCCCCAACTAAAAATACTTTGCTCAGGCTCTTATGGGATTTCTCTTTCCCTCATGTTGCTTGGGGTCTTTGGAAAGAACGCAACAATAGAATTTACAGAGATAAAGAAGCTTCTGTGGATATAGTCTTTGATAAAATTGTCAGATTCTTGAAGGAAAATGTCAATGTTTTTTCACAGAAGGTTTTCTTTTCTGAAAAAGCGATGTATTTGTCCTATGACCTTATAGTTGCTAAGGATTGGAATATTAGCCTTGAATTTCCCTGCGCTCCTAAGAAAGCTAAAAAGGACAGAGAGGGTGTTCGCTGGTCTTTTTCGCCTAATGGATGCGTCAAAGCTAACTTTGATAGTGCAGCTAAAGGTAATCCTGGGGCGGTGGATTGTGGTGGAGTCATAAGGGATTCCTTTGGAAATTTCCTTGGAGCGACAACCTCTCCTCTCGGTTCCCAAACCAATCATTTGGCAGAGGCTGCTTGCGCTTATCACATTATAAATTTAGCCCAAAGTCTTAACTTTAAGAATCTTTGGCTGGAAGGTGACTCCAAAAATATAATTGACTGCCTCCATGGCAAGTATCCCCCCTCGTGGACAATAAAATCTTGGATCGATGACACCATCTTGACCTTGGCTAAGTTTGATAAAGTTAAAATATCACATGCTTATAGAGAAGCTAATGCTGTTGCAGATTTCTTTGCTAATGAAGGAGTCAGGAATAATGATTCCCGCACCTGGCTTAATGTTAGTGATCTAAGTTCTAATGTTTGCGCTTTATTGAATTATGATAAATCACATGGACAAGAAGCGTGTCATCCCTTTAATGAGGATAGGTTGGATCTTTCACATCACAATCATTAGATTGTATGGGACCGAGCTTGGAGGGTTAGTCTGCAAGGAAACATCGCACGCTTTGTGGGTTCTCAGATTTGGCAGGGCCAGTTTTAGTAAACATTTCATCTGTGTCTGCCCCACTGTGTTGGCCAGGATGGGTGGAGAAAGGAAAAGAATCGAGCCAGACAGCTATGAGATGCACACCAAAAATGTTAAGGTTTGGAATAAAGTTAAAAGTGGCGGGTTACTTCCTTTCCTTGAGAAGCTCCTTGGTTCCAATCAGGCGGCTACGAACCTTTTTGAGAAAAACTGGAATAATGGAAACCTTACCCTGTTTGGTAGGAATGTGGAGCTCAATGAAAATTTGATTGACGAAGTGACGAGCTTGTCTACGGATGGAAAGAAGTTATTCAGGGACAGGGTCGATGTCGTTATCAGATTTCCTAAAAAAGCAAAAGAAAGGTTGAATCTTGTGAAAATTGCTAACAACTACTTTGAAGCTGACACCATAAAATCCCTTTGGAGAAAGGTCCTACGGGTCATCATGGAGTACATTACAGTGGACGGGTGCTTCACTAGGGTCTATGGCTATCACTTTTCTCTACTCAATCACTTCCGCTACAAGGTAAGGGTTTCACTCCCCTACTATCTTTTTTGTTCTCTTAGGAAAAGCTTGGATGATCATAAGAAAAACCCTAGAAGATTCCCTATCCTACATACAGGGCTGATTAGGTTGATAGTTGAGCATTATCAAAATTTTCCCGTCCCCGCTAATCTGGAAACCCTTCTTGATTCTGAGGAAGACGACACTGAGCCTAGTTGTTCAGAGTATTTTCCCAATCTAAGTCTGGCCAAAACTGTTCTTAGCCTGCATGTTGTCCTTTCTGGCAAAAAAAATCCTATCCCTTTTTCTGATAAGGTTCGTGTTGAGTTTGAGCCGAGAAGCCCCTCCTTCAAGACCAATACTATTGATAAGAACCCTCAGGCTAAAAATCTTGTTTCCTATTCTAAAGATTCCCTTGAATTTGAGGCGTCTGGTGCCAATAATACTGAGTCAAGTGTCGAGCCGTTGTTGGAAAGATCTGCTAGAGATGGTTCCCCTGTTACTCCTAACCCTGAAAAAACATGTTTAAACACTAGAAGGGATCCCGCTTTGGATGTTCTGAATTTAGCCAAAACTAATGTTGATTCCCATTTCAAATTTTTGAAATGGACTTTTAGTGAAATTAATGAGTTAAAGATAAAAAAATTGGGCCCTTCAAAGAAAATTGGAAGAGTTGGGAGCCAAGATTGCTATGATTGATAAGAAAGATGTGGATCGAGGAGATCATGGTCTCAATAAAGAAACTCGGTACCACGTTGACAATAACAAAAAGATTGAAATGGAGGTTGAGAATATTAGGAACACCATCAAAATTTTCGTAGAGCAAAACAACTGAATGGCCAGACACAACGCCATTATAATTAATGCTATGACCGCGAAGTTAGACAGAGCCCAACAGGGGTCTCTGGTGGTGGACCTGGAGGAGACCAATGATGAAAGCTAGGAAAAAGATGTTGGCATATCAAAGAGAACCAGAGCCAATCTAAAGAGAAAGGCCCCCCCCACTTCGAAGATGATTCAAATTTTTAAAAAGTCGGACATGCACAAGAACTGGAGTGGAGCCGATCGTCTCAGACTCTAGGTTGATTCGTGGGTTTTGTTTATCTACTCTGGCGGCCTTTTTGCTTATTGCTTTTGGTGCGGTTATGGTTGGTTTACGTTGTTTGCTCAGTCCTTTCGCTTCGGCGGCGGTGTTTTACGTTGTTGGACTTCGTTTCCTTTCCTTATTTTTAATAAACTTTTATTGGTTTGGTCCTGTAAAATCCCGTTTGCGCACTTATCGAAACGTGGTCAGCACTAATTGTTTGATATTTTATTGTGTGAGAAAAATATAATGACCTTGCAAATATCAACGATAGCATATCATTCATTGGCAATTAGCGGGGATTCTGTCTTCGGTTGACTTAAGGAATGCCATGAAATTGATTATCAACATTTTAAGGTATGTGGTTATATGAAATGTTCATGTGTGAGAGACATAGAAATATTATATTGCATTTTAATTTATGACTAAAGGTTCATACTAATTTACTATTCTTATATTAGGTGGGTGACCTCCAAGGAGATCCATGAATCTGAAGTGCGAAAGTGGAAGAAAGAAATTGCATAAATTGTATGTGTATTTGAGAAGGAGCTCCCTATAAGTTTCATGGACCTACAAGTCCATTTACTTATACATGTAGTTGATGAAATTGAATTGGTGGGTTTCATATAAATGAGGTGGATGTTTTTCTTTGAGAGGTATATAAAAACTCTTAAAAGATATGTCCGAAAAAAAGCACATCCAGACGGTTGCATGGTTGAAGGGTATGTATTGAATGAAACATTTTTCTTCCTATGTGAATTCCTTGGTAAGGATTTTGAAGATGACCCACATGTCAGGGATGAAGAATGAGCATCAGATATTATTGATGGAGAAAAACCACAATCTAATGGTGTTGAAGTACAAATTAGTAAGTAAATTCATGATTAGTGTAGTTGTTTTTCTTGCAATTGTTAATTTACTCTATAATTTATTTGTCAAATAAACAACATGACATTTGGAGTTTGAAATAAACATGTTGACATGTAATAGGTGTAGACAAAATTTCTATACTCGACAAGTTCATTATGTACCACATGGACTTTATGAGATCTCTATGATAAAAAGAGGGAAGAAGTGTTACAAGCAAGGAGATAGTTTAAGAGATCGAACCCAAGGAATACTCCATTTCCCACTCATCTGCTTGGAGAATGGGGAAAATATTGCACACTAGAATGGGTTACTGAACAAATTCAAAATCAAATAGAAGATGCAGGTACAGATTCAAACATAACAGAAGATGAAATCAACATGTCTAGAGGATGTGAAGGAAAGGTAAAGTTGGAATTTTACAAAATGTTGTTTCCTTATAGTTTTGATAGTAATTACTATTTTAATAGTCGTCATTATATTTGTTTTCATTGAAATAAATGGTCTTTCACAGGCGAGGAAATATCCAACAATGTGGGCATATGGTTGTTATCAATTTTTCGCTACAGCTCAATTGGTGGAGTTGGCTGAACATTGTTATATCTTAAGGAGAAATTACAGTTATTTCTGCATTGTGCTTAAGTGTTGTTTGCATCGTGTTCATTGTTTGCTAAGTGATAGTTGAGCATTAAAAAGAGGAAACTGAGTTTCAAGGGTGCTATTCGATGTTTTACAATTAAATGAAGTACAAAATTGAGCATATAAACAATAGAGCATCTTAAATGCTTTCATTCATTTCATAAAGTGATTCATATTTACATAGCTTCATTTGATTGCAAGAATCCAAATGATATTATAACATTACATTGAAATGCATTTTCTTTTTGAAATGAAAAGCATAAGATAAAATTGAATATCCACAGAAGTCGTGGATGGGACTGTCACAGTGCATCATTAATACCACACTACACTATGGAAGATGAAAAAGAAGAAATCACATAAGTAATGACATAATCATCATTTCTTGATTGGCCAATGGTCGATGCTGAAATGGTGCACCTTTGTCTTCTCGAGCTCCGTTGACCTGTAAGAGAAAAGAGGGGGATGTCAAAGGATCTGATTATGAAGATACCTATATGAATCACCGACAATATTGTAGCCTGCTACTAATCATACATTGAAACAATCAAGTAGAGTGCAAAGAAATAAGCTGAAGGAGAAACATCAACATGATCATCTTATCTTGTTTTTATGCTAACATTGTTTGTTTCCTTGTGCAGGTATAGGGAAAGTCACGAAGCTGATTATTATTCGAAGACCAAGCATGTGGAGAAAAATAGGCTCCCACAAGGGTAGAGCTCGGCATGCTCCCCGCATACATCACAAGCGGGCTGAGAAGGATATTGTAATAGTCATGTTCATCAAGAAAGTAAATATACAACTGAAAGAGTAAAAAAAGTTTGTCTTTCAAGCCATCAAACTAACTGTCCACTCATAACAAGCAGAAAGTGTTCTCTGAAAGCTACAGGTGGACTGTTAGTTTAAATCGCTTCATTGATTCAACTGAGTACATTCATCACAATATTGTTGTATGGTCATGTTCTGCTGCTATAAGAAACAATGTATCTTGTTTAATGTTATGCTACAGCTGTTTCCTATTTCTGAGAGTGAACAGGCATACATAATGCCTGATTACAAAAGGCACTATTCGATAAAAGAGATATAGGTATGTATGAGTCTCAATTTTTCTTCATTCAAGGAAGCATTTGTGCATTAACAGTTTTACATAATGAAGACCAATGAAAGAATTCTCAGAATTCCATCGGAGCAAGGTGACAAGATCAGTAAAGTAACTGGCAAATATGATCAATGAAAGTGCATGATTGTGAATGCATAAGTAGTGAGATGGACCAACAACCTATAGAATTAAATCAAGGGATTCCTATGTGTGAGAGTAGTATAATTATCATGCTAGAAGGAATAAATACTTCTCAACTGATCAAGCAGTGAGCTCAATTGGAATCACAATATCATCATGGAGTTTTTTTATCATTTAGTCTCATGATGCCTGATCATAAAGAAACACTATTCAATAAAGAGAACAAAGGTATTGTTTTTGTCTTAGATTGTCATTAGAGAAAGGAACTGTACACTAGCAACTATACATAATGAAGACAAGTGAAGGAGTTTTAGTTTCTATCAGTGAATGACAAACATCAATACAGTATCTAATGTATTTGATAAAGGAAATGTACAACCAGGACAACCAGTTCACTTTGGCTGAAATTCTGCTTCAAATAGAATTATGCATCACTGTTTGGTAGAAGGAAACAATCAAGGTACATTGTTCATTCAAGAATATCTTCAAAGAGTTAAGAGTATCAAGAAAAATAGACATGAACAAATTTTTCAAAGATTCAGATACACAAGACTCATTTCTAGAATAAACAAGTTTACAAAAAGCATGAGAGTTCAAAACATAGCATGTCAATGATACCTGAAGTGTAAACAAAAGGTGCAAGAAGAACCTTTAGAACACAAATATGTGGAAGTTTCAGGCAACGTGAAACCAAAAGAATATGGTAGGTAATTCTTCTGAATCTGAATTCATAAGTGGGTTTTCAAGATATTTTTCAGAATCTTATAAGTCTATGTGACAATTTTTCAATGCAAATATAAACAAGATGTGTGTATTCAGAATACTATATACCCAGGAAAAGGTCTTGTTAAAGACAAGATTTATATAGCATTCCCATGGAGAAAGTTGAGAAAAGTGGAAATACCATGTGAATCAGGTCCAAATTCTTACACTTACAATTTTTATTGTTTTCTCATATACCCACAATGGATTTCAGATTTACATATAGAGATCATAGTTTTCAGAAAATACATGGACCTCTAAATAAATTCAGTGTTTCCTCATTACTGTCAGCATACCCACTTTGGGGTTTCAGGTCAAGTGTATAGATTTTCATCATTTCCAATCTACCCATATAGGTATTTTTTCTCAGAAAAAACAAGTTAAATGTTTTATCATATGGGAGTTTTCAGAAAAATGCTCAGTTTTCCTCTAGATATCAAGTACTCATATGAAGGAGATTAAAATTTCAGAATAACAAAAGAAAATCTAGATTTTGCTTGACTACACAAAGTCTTTTTCAGAAAGCCCACATTGGGGTTTTGAAACACAATTCTGAATATTACAATTTTTAGTTTACCCTTGAAGGGTTCAATGAGAAAGCCACAAAAATTTCAATGTAAAGTACAAGTTAGATGGGTCGAGCCCATAAATTGAATACAAAATAATATACAGATTTTTTTTTTCATACACCCACATGGGGTTTTGTTTCTAAAGGCAACTAATACAACTGACAACAGTACCCATGAAGAGGTTTGTTTAAATTTGAAGAAAGAAAGGAATTCTTTTCTTGGGTTGAGCCCATAATGTTTTACAATGCCTATTCAAGAGTGCACATGGCCGCGGCCTGGGAGAGCTTTGAGCTCATTCAATGGTCTATCATTCCACAAACAGGGAAAATGGTGTTAAGTCTCCATCAAATTTGGGTTGCACCTAAAACAAAAGCAACCATATTGCAAGGAATGTTGTACATAACTTGTAAAAAAGTCTCATGATGGTGCGACCTGTGTAATGGCCAAATAATTGATAGATAGAAGATGATAACACACAGAAGCATGAAGCTTTCTCTTTTAATAGAATAAATAAGAGCTTTTAGAAGCATTTGTTTGATAAGGAATGCGAATGAAGGAAGCCTTTACAAGATTTTATCAGAAAGGAATGTATAACTCTTACCATTACATACCTGTGAAAGACAAGAAGCTGCAACCAAAGCTCAAGAAAGCTTTCAAAACCCCAAGCAAAACCAAGATAGGAGCTTCCAGGCGTAAGTTCAGGCTCATACATAGCGGCCAGGAAGAATAAAGCCATGAGAATGTGAAAAGAGAAGTCAGAAACAAAGAGTGTAAAAGCCGCGGCCTTAATGGCCTTTCTTGTTCTTCGAATGAAGCAGTAAAGCCACAATAATATAAAAATCAAGCTTACCCAGTCAAGATCCGGCTGTCAGAAGGAAAAAGTGAAGACTCTTGAGCATGTGAGCTAAGGATTGAGCTCAATCATGGTGGCGGCGTGCTCTCTCAGGCAGAGCAAGTTTTTCCAAGAGATGATTGAAAAAATGAATCATTTTTAGGGTTTGACCTCTTTTGTCTCCTGCCCTAATTCAAGCCAACATTATAATTATCTGGAATATTCATGTTTGATAATGACATGTGGGAAATTGGAATTAGGTTTACCTTACATTGTGAATTTAAATTTGAAGACTAATGTTTTGGTGGCCGAATTTTCATATACCTAGGTCAAGCTTTGAAGAGTGATGGTCTTATTTTCTTAGGACTTAGGGTTTCCTTATTTAAATTTTGGCAATGTAAGGGGCTGAACTTAGAGAAATTTGTGGTTAATGATTCCTTGGTGAGGAGTTGATAAGGGAGGATATGTTTGATTTTAATTGATTTAGTGAGAAATCAATTAAGGATCTTGATAGGAAAGAACGATTTTCCATTGATATTTTTATGATTTTTTAAAGAAAAATTAAAGCATTGTATTGGTGAAAGAGAATGTAATTCTTTTTGCAAAAGATTTTGCAATCTTTAATTGCAAAAATAGACAAGTTGTAAAATCTGCAGTCATGTAAAGTAGAAGCATAAAGCAATCTTTTATAAATTGTTTTATGATTTCTTGCTATTTTTAGCAGATTATATTGAATTTTTCATTTTGGTCGAGTTTGAGATTTATCTTGGAGAGATAAGGTGTTTTTCTGGCTTTTAAAGTAGATTCAACCTATTTTTAGAGGCTTTAGAGTTTGATCGTAAAATAGTGTGCTTTTTTCTGCTTTTATGCAGTCTTTTGAGACAGTTTGAAGATTTTTTCCTGGAGCTTCTTTGTGAGCTCAGATTAGGGTTTCTTGAAAGATTTATATCTTGAAGAAAAATTAGTTTTTTCCTCTTCTCAGTTCAGATTTCAGTTTCTTGCTCTTA
>VDFB02344705.1:0-26304 GCA_007258455.2 Sequoia sempervirens
GAGTTGGGGATATACTAAGCGGATCTCATGATTTTGTTGGTCTAGTTCAAAGTATAGGGTACTAATCATGCAAAGAGTGGTATCTTCAAATAGCCTAGGTAGATTGGTCATGGTATCCTCGTCATCACTACTATTATAAATGTCAGTTATAAAGTTATGTATGTCTCTACCTATGGATACTGGTAGTCGTATTTCTGCTGCTGTTGGCTGAGGAGGATTATTAACCATTCTAACTGGAGGACTTCGGCCACATATAGTTATATACGAAGGGGTACATCCAAGGCCAAGATTTGTTATTGGTTGCGTCTCTGGTATGATAGGTATTATAAGCCCATTATCATTTTGTCCTAGTCTTTGATTTTTCTTGTAGCCCATTGCGAGCATCATTTGCAGACCCTTGTTTTTGTCATCCATTGGTAATTTAGGTGCTGATCTTTCATCTTGATATAACATGTGAGATGGATCTACCTCAATAAATTCTCGCCCAAGATCTCCCCAACTTGTGAATTCAGGATAGTTTTCATGTGACGTTTGGGATGTGATAGACTCATTTATTTGCGGGCATCCCCATGATCTAGGAGATTGTGGTAATTCTCCTACCACAAAAGCATTATTAGGGATTTGGTAATTTCCAAAGCCGTTATCTTGGATAATGAGCTTGATGTCAGAGATGGTGGGAATGGTGGGAGTGGGGGGTTTCTTTGTCACAAAAGTGGATGCGAGAGTGACAGGGTCGATGTATGGTGTGGATGGGCCTTCATCATTTTGGGTACTTGGGGGATTTTTTAATACTTTGCTTCAAGATTTTTACAATACGAGAAAGGTTCAAGATCTCCATGGATGGTAACTTCTTGTTCGTTATGTGTAAATTTCACACATTGGTGAAAAGTTGATGCTACTACTTTCATTGCATGGATCCATGGACATCCTAAGAGGATATTATATGGCAAGCCAAGGTCCAAGACCTAACAAGTGGTTTCCATGATGGAAAGCCCTACTTCAATAGGGAGTTTGATCGTGCCCTAAGGCACTCTTTCTTGATCATCATATGCTCTTATCGTGATACCCTTCCCTTTGTCGATAGAATCTTCTGATATTTTCAACTACTTGATGAGGCGGAGAGAACAAATATTCAAACCCGCACCTCCATCCACCAAGACCCTTTTGATTTATCTCTTATGTACTATGGCTTCCAAGTGAAGTGCACGGTTGTGAGACGGTTGAGCGGGGAAATCCTGGTCAGAGAATGTAAGAAGATTAGGCGTAATGATATTTCCAACCATAGCTTGGAATTGTTCCGCATCAAGATCGGTGGGGATAGTGGATGAGGCGAACGCTTCTTCAAGGATTTTCCTATGGGTAGATGAGATTTTTAGCAACTCCATGATGGAGATTTGCACTAGCATTCTCTTAAGATGATCTAGGACATTATAACCATTAGGAACAGATCTAGATGCAGGGACTTTGTTTGGCTGGGATGATCTTGCGATGGTTACTTTGCTGCCTCTTGTGGTGACTCCACAATCTTCGACATAGGCGCCCTTGATAGTAATGACCATGCAGTTTTCATCTAGGGAGGCAATGACTGTTTCATACACATGATTTATGTTTGAGTGGGTGCCTTTCCCTTTATCATTTTTATTCCCTTTGTTGCCATGGTTCGGCATCAGATTCATATATATCTTAAGATCTTGATTTCTTGTAGGTTGTTCCACGTTTATGATTCTTTTATCAATGAGATCTTGGATGATGTTTTTTAGTCTCATGCAACTGTTTGTGGTATGGCCTTTGATTTTATGGAATTCACAAAATTGATTTTCATTATACCAAGGAGGTTTCACATTCGGTTCTTGGTAATTCTCAAATGTAGGAGGCTTGATGAGTTTTTTGTCTATCAACTTTTTTATGATGTCCTCAAGTGGTTCCCCCAAAGTGGTGTATTTTAGTTTGGGATAACTCTTGCATTGAGGTGGTCCTATTTGGTCATTGAGATTATTGATTGTTGGATTGTTGTTTGGTTGGTGTGTTGTGTGATAAGTGTTTTGGTGTTGTGTTTGGATTTGTGGTGCGGGTGTATGTTGGTGAGGAGCACTAATGACCACCTTGGCATCGACGACACCATCATTATTAATGTTTTTGTTCCTTTCCCACATGCGAGGTTTATCATTGTAATTGGATGGTGGGCAGTTGTTTTGTTGTTCGAGGTATGATGTTGATTCCGCGGGTTGAGTCATAAGGGCTCTTTCGATGCTGAGTGCCTTGGGGATCAACTGATCATATGTGGTGATGCCCTAGACATAGATGATGCCAAGCGGCCCTTCAAGGTTAGATGTGATGGTGCAAACTTGTTCTGCCATGGTCCACTTGCTTGATTGGCCTTGGATCGCCATCGTTGTAGGAATGAAGTGAATGATTCACACTTTCCTTGTTTCAGAGCTGAGATTTCTTCTAGACTAACATCCATTGCAATGTTGCATGCATAATTTTTAATGAATGCATCTATAATTTCTTGGAATGTTCTAATGCCTAAAGGTAGCGGAAAACGTTGCAGCATTTCAAGCTCCTAGGGAATAGAGCATCAGATAAGTATCGTCATATGCGACTTCCATGCAATGAACCTGGAATTCCCTGATGTGATCTTCAGGGTTTCCTATCCCTCGATATTTGTCAAATTTGAGGATTTCAAATCCCTTGGGGAATGGTTTCATCACTAGGCTCCTATCGAATGGATACAGACACAAGTTGTTTGGTGTCTTCATTGTTCGCCCTGATTGAAGATCGAGCACTTGTTGCGAGAGCAACCTAATTTGTGCTGTCACATCATTTTGTGGATCAGGGGGGCGGGATGAAAGTGTTTTGGGGTGTTTCAATTGTGGGTTGGATGGGTGGGTTGGTTAGTGTATTTGATGTTGTCATGTGTTCTCTTTGGTGGTAGGCTTCCTGCCTACTGTTGTATAGACAACACTTATTTATTGATCTTATTTGTTGCTTTGTGCTAAGATTTGTGTGTTGTTCCTTAGCGTATTTATTATTAACTTGTTGTTGTTTCAATGACCACTTGTTGTTGGGTTTCAGTCCATTTCACTTCTTGCTGCTCTTGATATTGCTTTATTCTTCTTGATATGCTTTACAATTCTGCTGTATCTTCGTACAGAAGTTATTGCTTGTCTTTACACTTATTTATGTGATATTAGGTGTTGCAGGCAGAGCTTGCGTTGCTTTGTTGTTGACAAACTTGTGCTTGTTGATCTTTTGTGCTTATATTCTTTACGTACTTGATCGGCTTAGGTGACAGTAATTTGTATTGTTGCAATAAAGCTTAGGCTTATTTAAACATAAAGAGCAGCTTGAAATTTTGCTAGGAAGCACTGCGCAACCAGGCGGCTTATTGAGCATCTAGTTATGCGACTTTTTTGTTTTTGCTGGTATCCTTTAATGGCTTGCAATGCTACCATGTTGTGACTTGATGTGGTGGAAGTTGGTGAGGTGAGTAGAGTGGTGGTGGATTTAGAATTAAGCATTTGTGAAGGTGGTGTTTTGAGTGATGGATGGTGTTGTTGATGTGGTTGGTCCTTGAGAGACCATGCTTTGCGATGTTAAGGGGGTGTTTGACGATGTTGCAATTGCTTGTGCATTTGTCATCTGTTGTTGCGATATCAATGACAAATTTTGAGCGTTTGGCATAATGCTTTGATTGATATTTGGGATAGTAGTTTGATTGATACTCGGTAGAGGGGGAAGCCCTAAACTAAGGAGTGATGTGGATGATGATTGCAATGGTGGAAAAGGTGGGAATGTGAGGGGTGCAAGTTCTTGTGAAAATGTTGTGGTGTCAAAGATGCCCCCTGGTCCGAACATGTCTCCTTCCTCTTGTGAATTTGTGAGGAGAGGAGTTTGAGGCGTTGGGCGGAAAAATGATGATGATGGATCTTGATGGAAAGTGAGGGAAACATTCTTATGTAATGTGTTTTCAAGTACGTTTTGTTCCATGGTGGTATTTGCATCCAAGTTTTGATTATTAATAAGGGGGTGTGCTTGAATAGCATTGAGAAATGCATTTCCCTTATTAATGTTAGGTTGGGTTGGAGCAAAAGATGTCGTGATTTGCGGAATGTTTTGAGTGATATTTTGGGATGGGGGTGTGGATGAGATGGGAATGGTGGATGAAATTGGAGGAAAAGATGTCTCCACTATGGTACTCACGTCAAAATCTGAAGGTAATTTGGCCCCTTATTTTGCTAGCTCAAGCATGTATAGCGAAGGGTTAAGCCTCATCATGATGTTGATGATTCTATGGTTGTCCAGATTTTAGAGCATTTCAGTTATTTCTTCTTGAGACATCCCAAAGGTAAGATATTCTCCTTGGGTTTCTTCTTGCGGATTTTGGGATGATGAGATGGTCAACGGATTGCTTGATTCGGCGGGATTTATTTCAACATTTGTTTGGCTAAGATCACATGAAGCGGGTGTTTATTTGTTGGCTTCCATGCTCTTCTTGTATTGAGATCTAGTTTGAACCATAAAACAAGGATCAATTTTCAAGAATAGGAGAGATGAATCTCTTGATTCTTTGGATTGATCTTTACTTTATGTCCAAAGTAGAAAATTTTAGGATATTTTAAGGATCAAAAGGTGATATGATGATGATGCAAAAGATGGATGATGTGGATGTTATGGTCTTTTGATAAATCTTGATGGGGATACTAGGCTTTTGGAACTTTTGGATATGTTTCGGATTTTGATTTTGATTTGATTTTGGCTTTGGGATTTGGCCTTGATTTTGATTTTGGTTGCTTTTGATTTTTAACAAAAAGAACCTAAGATGTTGGATGATTTATCTAAGGGATAGATTTGTTCAAAGGATGATAATTTGAATATGTGTAGGGAGAAGGATGCATCTACCCACACCTATTCAAACAAGATGATAGTTTAGTTAAGCATACGAAGAAGGATGCATCTACGTATACCAAGCTAAACAAGATGGTTTTAATGACTTTGACTAAGCATATGCAAAAGGATGCATCTACTCATACCTAACCAAAGATGATTTTGATAATGTTTTTCAAGGATTTAGTCTTAAGGATTTTATGATGTTTGATTTTTCCAAAAAATCCTAGCATAAGGATGATTTCAAGATTTTCCAAAAGGTGATGGTGAGATGATGTTTGATGTTTTGAAGGATGGATGAAAAATATTTTTGATTTGTTTTTGATCTTAAGGTGAACCTAAAAAAATACACTTTGTTTGCCTAGACCTAGGTATTGAAGAACATGCAAATGCTTCCTATAGACCTTTGTGACCAAGAAGTGATTTCTTTTGAACACACCTTTTTAGATTTTGAACCAATGATTTTTTTTGCTTTGGGATTTGGACCTTTTTGAGAATCATGAGTCTTCAACACACATGAAAGTTCATTTTGCTTAGCTTTGCTTAATGGCTTTATTTTACCAAAAACACTTTCTTTGATTAAGTTTTCAAACTAAGATGTCCAATGTCTTGATTTCCTCAAACCCCACAAGATATGTTATGTGGAAATTCGATGAACTTAAGGCAAGGGTTTTCCTATTGTTTACTTAAGTAGACAAATTGAGATGTAATCCAATGTTTAGAAACCTCTAAGGATGTAAGTCCCAAGGGCAAGCAATAACATATGGATTGATCAATTATATTTGTCTCCAAAAGGGTTTGAAATTTGGATGATGATGTTAAGTGTTTGTTTTCAAGATGTTTTCGAACAAGCAAAGCATTTTGTAGCTTAAGAATGGTACAATCCACTATGGATATGTAAGACAATGTTATTTAGTTCCACTTGGGCAGACTCTAGCTACGCTTATCTTTAGCGAATGGATTGGAACATTGCCCAGCTCCCTCAAGCACTTTCACTTATATGGGAAGCCAAGCAGTCTTCATAGAGGCTCCCATGGCATGTTTCCATTTCTACTAGGGAACCCAAGTAAGGGGTGTGCAGGGTGACTGAAATGACTGTTCACGGACAACAAATAGTTTAAAGGATTTTGGAAAATTCTAGCACATCGGTTTTAGTAAGGTCTTTCCGTTCATGGAGATTGACCCATACGACAAGAGTCCCCTTTTGGATCCATCTTGTCAGAATCAACCATGTGATATTGGCATTTACTCAATACATTTTATACCCAGTTGGAAATACTCTTGACTTTAGAGTGTTACTGGTTGAGTTGTTCCCTTGGGTGAGTACTTTTTCCCCAAGGTAGGCCCTCTAGGATAAACAAAAGCGAGTAAAGACAATATCCGTAACTCGATCAATCTTTGATGGCAACAAAGAGAGAGAATATACGCGATAATGCCCCTACTCACACTAGCACAAGATCCTGTTCAATTTTAAACCCAAATCAAAGTATGGAGGTGATTGCTTTATCTCACCCTAAAGTCATGAAAAATTCCTTTTGATTCTCAAGATCGCTATAAAGTGTGAGAAGGGAGTGCATAAATCCTTTTTCAATGACTTTAGTTTAAGTAAGCCTTCATGAAAACAAAGAAGTTGCACTTGCTCTTTTTAAATCCACAAAGCAAAAAGTGAGTTCTTTTTAAGCACCAAACGACAAGTGAGAGACATTTTGTTCAATTGTTAACCAAAAACAAACTTTAGTATGTTGTGGTCCTAATGTTCATTTTAGCCTTTTGCAAGAAATGGAAAGATTCTTTTAAGCCCAAATAAAATTAGTGTCCTAAGGAAGAAGTGATAAACATTTCTTAACAAAGTGTTAAGCAAACACTAAAGTGTTTAAAAACACTTTGATTTGATGAAACATCCTCCTCATGCTTCTCCTTTCTTCGTTTTTGATTTCCAACCTACAAGGGAAAGAAACCAATCAGATTATGGAAAATACAGAGATCAAAAAGCAGATAACAGAAGACAAATCAATCATTAATCAAAGAGCATGTGCTAAAATTAAATTTCCCCTTTTTACTCCCTTCCAGCATCGCAACTCGTGACTGCATCGAAGTTTGATTTCATAGCAGTGCCCACACAACGCCGCTTGCCAGTCAGTGTCGCTCAGTGTCGAGACAGAGAGCTCAACCGCGTCGCACTTTTCTTCTAGCGTCATAGTTTGATATTTTTGAAAATTTATGTGAGTCAACGAGTCCAGCGGTGGAGTTTATAATTCAAATTTTTGGGGCGGGAAGAGTCCAACGTCGCACTTTGAGTTTCCCGCGGTGCTATATAGCGACGCTGAGCTCCCAACATTGGAATTTTCTGTGTATGAGCAAAAAAAACATGGAAATTTTAAGAAAAGATGAGAAAGAATGATATCCAACCCTCCTTCTAGCACCAAATGTGTGAACCCCTATCCTAGTACCTACAAAACAACAAGAATAAACAAGTTAAACAAGAGATTGCAAGCTAAAACAAGGATTCCCCATGAAATCCATTTACAACTTCAAATTAGGAACGAGAACAACAAAGAACACAAAGAAACAAAGAAATATAGATTCAATCCTAATTTAAATATGAAAACTCATGTTCCCATGGGAGAATTGGTGCCAATGGGTGATCCCACAATAGTGGTTTACACTTTTTGGCCTAACTGGACACTGATATTTTTTTTTTTAACACAATCTCCACATTCGGGCACCTATAGCGATTAAACCGTAAAGAATTTGAAGATGATGCAAACTAGAGTCTTGTCATATTTTGTTTGTAGATTCTAAAAATATATTTTTTAATTTTTGGAATCAGTTGCACTTCTTTTTCCATCTCCCACAGTGGTTTTTCAAAATAGCATTTTTAAAAAGTGGTACTGCGTATAGCATATAACTTTTTTCCTTGAAAGATAAAATTCTAATTCTTTCAAATTTAGATTTCCTTAACTCCGATATCTAGTGCTTCCACTTGGTTAGATAATTTTTCGTGAATATTTTTTCTTTAATCAAGTTTTAAAGTCAAAATCAATTACAATTCGAGACATAACACGTGGTACCATATAACTTTTTACGTATGTATCCAAATTCTTTTTTTTTGTTGGATCAAGGACTCCAATATCTGGTGCACTCATATTTTTAAATTTTTTTGATAATCTTCTATTTTCCACTTATGTAGAACAGTTTCATTTTTCGTTGAAAACCTATATTTAATAAAACTTAAAAAGCAGGATAGATAATATAAATCAAAACATACTAAAATTATATTCGTTGGATATAGCTCATTTTAGAGACCCTATACTAGTTGGGTTTTGCACACACGGATCTTGTTTTTCATTCTGGTCAGGCTTGAAAGCATAATTTTTCAACAATTAGAACATAGGAACCGGTGAAAAAAGAGGATTCGGTCGAACAGGTGTTCGGCCGAACATCTTGGAAAGGTTCGGTCGAACTAGGGTTCGACCGAACCCATGTTCGGTCGAACCACCAATCCATGCAATTAAAAAAAGCAATTAAATGAAAGCTTTTTTTGTTTTAGCCATACTAAAAGGGTTCGGTCGAACCTAGGTTCGGCCGAACCCACTCTAGTATGATTTTTTAATAGGGGATTTCATTGGTTCGGCCGAACCCATTTGATATGAGGAATGGGAAAAATTTGAAATTTCCTTCCTCTTCAAAAGTGTAAACCACTTATGTGGCTTCACCCCAATTTGATGTGAAAATTGGCCCTTTCCAAATTCCTAAGATGCAAGCTTGATATGTTGATGGAGATTGATCCACTTTGATGGTGAAGAATGAGAGCTCCAAGCCAAAATCTGCAAAAACCTAGCTAAGAATTCAAGATTGATGGATGGAAATGGCTAAATATTTTAGCATAATAACTTTGCATAATTTGTGGATGATGAAATGAGGATATGAGCTCTTTATTTATAGAATGCCAAGATGGATGAATGTCCAAATTTGAGCAATGTGGGACTAACATTCATCCAATGGCATGATGCCACTTGTCAATCTATGAATGGATGAAGGATGTGCAAGATTTGGGGATTGTGCCAATAAATGCATAATTTTGAATTTCAAATTTGTTGAAATGACTTGTAAGAGGGAAGGGAAAATGCAATAAATGCCACTTGGCTCAAGGCAAATGACATGTAAGATGAATTTTATTGCTTGTTGGATGTACATGTTGACTTGGAATTTTTGAATTCAAATTGAGAGAATATTCCAAAAGATGCCTTGTGAGGAAAATAGAGATTTAATAAATGAATTAAATCTATTTTCATGTGCAACTTGCAAAATCTAGAGGATGGGACATGAGATGAGATTAAGTTAATCAAGGGTTAATTAATTTAACAAGAGAGGTTAGATGATGTGACTTATTTGACTCAAATTTATGGATTTATTTAAATCAAATAAGGGAGGAATATGATGAGAGATTAATTAAATAAGGATTTTGATTTATTTAATTAAAAGAGGGTGTTAGATTAAATCAAATAAGGTTTTAATTTATTTAATTTAATGGATAGACTTTAGAGATTTAATCAAATAAAATTAATTATTTAATTAAATAGGGATAATTAGATCAAATGGATTGATTTAATTAACAAAGAAATTGACTTAATTAGATAAAATAATTTATTCAATTAAGAAAGGAATATTGATGAATTTAATCATATAAGGAGATTTGATTAAATGGTTAGGCGGAGGGATGATTCAGGAAGAAATGATGTTAGTAGGTCGGGATCAAGTGTACAATGTCAATCAGTATATTTTACGTGTCTACACTACTAAAGATCTTAATGTTTTTTATATATTACCCATACACATGTCCATGATTAATTTTTTTATGCAAATTTTAGATATGATATATGAAGATTTTTAATTTTTGCATGCAAGATACTGAAAATGATATGTTTTTAATACCAATTTGATTTCCAAACAATGCAATCAATTTGACCAATTGAAGCTAATGCAAACAATGACAATTTTTTCTTATTTCTGAAACTAAAACCCAGATTTAATAGCAAATCAGAATGAAGAAAACACAGACAAATCACTGCCCAAAATTTTGAAACAACACCTATACAAGGAAAAATTCACCCTAGGGTGAATGGGTTTTAGCACTAGGGTTGCAAAAAATTAAATTTTAGTTTGAAGTTCAATGCCAGGGTTTCCTGTTTTAGGCTATAACTATAATTTTAGTGATTGAATTTTCCAAATTTTGATGTCTAAATGCAAGTGAAATGAATGACAAATGATGAACAATATGAATTTTTGAAATGAAATTTCAACTCAATTTGTGAATATGAATGATTGAGCATACACTAATATGCAAGTACTATGCAAAATCCATGTAATATACATGCAAATTTTTGAAGTTTTCATATTTTAAAAGGATACAAAATGCAAACCTAAAAACCTATATGAGATGCAAACTAATGCAAATCCTAGATATGGGGTTTGAATGGACTCCAAATTCAGAATTTTTTATGTATAATTCAAATTCACCAAAATGAAACATCAAAAAATGGGTTCATCACAATGATAACAATGGCTGAGTCAACCTTGGTGGAGATATTATTGTTTTTCTTATGACCTAGGATGGCGTAAATCAGCCTAAATTTCACTTTTGGGAGATGATTGAAAAATACTAAATGAATGCAATGATGCAACGCAACACATGAAACCTCTAAATTAAACCTCAATCTAACAAAATATAGAGAGCAACTGTAGATCTGAGAAGGGTTGGATTTTATGCACCTGCCACAAAAGGGTTGTGTTGAGTGTCCTAGGACTCATTCGCCCAAGGGTGAATGGGTCTAGCTACAAGGGCTAAAAATATGCTTTCACAGTCCTCTGGTTCTTGGTCTGCACTCTTGATTCCTCCTGTTTCACAGTCAAAAATTTAGAAATAAATTATGAAAGTGAGTTTCTATGGCTTGATGATAATGTTGGAAACTTTTGTAACTTTGACAACTTTTTCCATTTTGCTCCTTTGATAGATCTTCAATCCTTCTTCAACCTAAGATCTGCAAAACACACAAGAGGGAAATATTCTTTGTTTTTGGTGAATGGGGGTTTGCCTTGGTCAAACCTCGTTTTGGTAATTAAACCTCAAAATGCAATAAGGAAACATGAATAGAAGGAATGATGAATGAAAAATGCTATGTTGCAACTCACAAAAGCCTTGAAGGACCAAAAATTAGTATATATCTCCAAGGTCTTGATCTTGCATGAAATTGCTTGATTGGATGTTGATCTTGATGCTTGAAATTTGACTTGAATGCTTGAAACATACATCACAATGTTAGCTCCAAAAACATGCATGATGATTGAGATCTTGAATGTTGTAATAAATTCTTAAGAAATATGCTATTGAACACCCTTGACAATAATCTTTGCTATACTTTTTTCTCTCATGAATTTCTACGTTTTGAATTGATAAAAGATCTTGCTTTTATAGTTAATTTTTTAAAAGGATAAGGTAGAAGAGACCCCTATTTCCCAACAAGTCTAAAAGGAAAATATGGCTTCCCAGATCATAATTTTAGAAATTAGACCTCGGGCTTAGCATTCATCGTTTACCAGAAATAAAGGAGTTAGTCAAATTTCACTATCGGATTGGATTTTAGACTTCGGTATGATTGCTTACTTGTTGCAATGAAGATTAGAATTCAGGTTTTGTGGTTGCAGTTTACGATGATTAAGTGATGTAAAGGGTATGAGGGATCCTCGATCCCTAACCCCTAAAAATGGGAAGCAGTAAGAAGGTTTTCATGAGTTGGTGATGAGGCTTGCACTCTACATGAAGATGGTAGCCGGTAAGGAGGACACAAGAACCCCAAAAGGGTATGAGGGATCCATGATCCTCAACCCCCAAAAATAGGAAGCAGTAAGAAGGTTTTCACGAGTCGGTGATGAGGCTTGCACTCTACTTGAAGATGGTAGTCGGTAAGTAGGACACGTGAACCTTGAAAGGATATGAGGGATCCTCGATGCTCGACCCCTAAAAATGGGAAGTAGCAAGAAGGTTTTCACGAGTCGGTGATGATGCTTGTGCTCCACATGAAGATAGTAGCCAGTAAGGAGGACATGTGAACCCCGACCATCAACAAGAGGTACGAAGGAATTGAGACTCCCAACTCTCGACAAGTCTAATGGCATGACAGGCTTCTCAAACTGGACTTTCAGAGATTGGGCACTTTTGTAATTACTTAGGCCCTCTTGGGAAATTTCTTTTAATTAGGCCCTCTTGGGAACTTTTGTAATTACTTACTATTATTATTAATCTAATATATAGGCTATTAGCCATTTCCCAAAAAAAAACTAATTTCTTGAAAATTAAACATTACAAGCTAGCATTTGAAATTGAATTTGGGATCATAAAAAGGCCGCCAAAAACATATTTAAAATTTGAATTTAGCAACTGAAGGGGACCCATTCGCCCAAGAGCGAATGGATCCTAACCTAAATTGCCCTAACCTATTCATTTCGAGATGTTAAAATTGATAATTGCATTAATTAAATCATAATTCCCCTTTCAGAAATTGCAATTAATTAGGCTTGTAAATGTATAATTTGGGAAATTAGAGGCTTAATTAAGTCCAATTAATTAGGGGATCCAAACATAGTGAGAAAATGTAAAGGAGTACATTTTTTGACACTACAATATGTATAATAAATTTTGAGTCTTTTTGATCCCAATACAGGTTATCACCATAATAATTGCCAAATCTAAGACAAGAAAGTACAAATAACATAAGGAAATAGAATGAAAAAAAAGTAAACTCCCCATGCTAAACTTGATTATCTTCCTTGCCTCTCCTCCATTCTTCTCAAGTTGTAAGCTTTCCCTCATATTTTGGTGTGTCCAAGTACTTGCAAGTGATAATGATTGATAGCAAGAATTTTGGAGAATGTGGTTGTAAAACAAAAAAGGAGACAACTCTCTTTTATAGAAAAGCTACTTGAACGGATGGACGAGATTGAACTTCTAGAAGATGCCAAGATCAACGGTTGAGATTTCATGCACCACAAAGTAGTGGGGTTAGGGACGGCTAAGGATAGACGGTCAAGATTGAAAGAAGACCAGAGAGAATCAATGGTTGAAATTCAAAAGAGGAAATGAAGGGAAATTGGAGGCATCAAATAATAATTTTTAAGTGAAGAAGGGAATATTGGCAACTAAATCATATTATTATTTAATTTGGGGGAGGATGTGGAGGAATAAATAATAAAAAATGATTATTCATTTTTGGAGAAAGAGGGAAAATGGCATTTAATTGAAGTGATTCTTATTTGACCATTTAATTAAATGTGGAGGAAATGGAATGAGAAATATTAAATAATTAAATTAGATTAATTATTTAATAGAGAAGAGGTTAAATGAATAGTCAAATAATTAAAATAATTATTTAACTATAGATCAATAGTGAAAGGTGAATAATTAAATAAATGAGAATTTATTTAACTATAAAGAGAAAAGGATGTTAGTGATGCAATTCAATAAATATTTAATTTATTTAATTAATTGGAGAATAATAAACAAAAGAGAATTAATTAATTAAATAATTAAAATTATTTAATTAATAGAAGATCGTGACCAAAGAAAATAATTAAATAATTCAAATTATTTAATTATGCCTGGGGAAGGAGGAAATCGATGTAGAAAATATCCTTCGCAGGCCCCAAGACATTTTTTAGTGTCTACATATAGCATACTCCTAAAATTTTGAAGCATCCTCTCCAATATGTATCATCAACATCCTCAAAACCCAATATCACAAATAGATCCACATGATAAAAAAAGGTGTAATGACTATCGATGGGTGTAAGAGTCTCACCCTCATCACCCTATAAAAGAGGCTTGATATATTGTTATAAGGTCTATGTGAGGGATTTGATAGATTGCAAGGTCTCCACCTCAACACTCTCTTTCCCAATGGAAGGTATCATGACATGTTGAATAGATGGGCTAACTAAGGGTCTTGGTGGCTAAACCTAGGCATGATGTTCCCATTACCCATATTATGTAAATTCTTTGTCTCTACCCTAACAATTACACATATCAAAATAGTTTAGAATCTTATTGAGGTTGAACTCATAATATATGTTCCTCAAGAAACATTGTGGCACCTCATTATTGTTGCATTGAATATGGTAAACAATTATCCATCACATATCCCAATAATTATCCCTCATTCGTTGGTGTTGGCACCAACAAATAGACAATATTTTCTAACTTCCATGCATCAACATATTGGTTCTCAAATCAATAAATTATACACCAAAATTATATTTCAAATTTTCTTATTTTTTACTTGTTTTTGAGAAGGTAGGCAGAGTTTTGAATAGAACCTTGTACAAAGCGAAGAAATAGGACAATGCCAAAACACCAAAGTATCAAAATATTCCAATGAAATTAAACAATAGAAATAGGTTTTGAAGGGCACTTGAAACCCTCAAAAAAGTGGAGAAATAACAAAGATGCCACAAAAAAACCAAAATAGTCAACCAACATGTGGCCACCAGAAAGGGGGCACACCCCAAGAAGACCCACACCAATTATGGAGGTTTGAAATTTTGACCAAATAAAGAGCTCATAAGGGGAGCTTGATCCAAATGGGTTAATCCAAAAAATCTTGGACGAATCAATCTCATTCATACTAACAGGAACAATTTTATCCTTGAGGGGCCTTCCCC
This sequence comes from Sequoia sempervirens, assembly GCA_007258455.2. Lineage (NCBI taxonomy): Eukaryota > Viridiplantae > Streptophyta > Pinopsida > Cupressales > Cupressaceae > Sequoia > Sequoia sempervirens. The sequence goes on from VDFB02344705.1 coordinate 14,602, forward strand.
TTAGGACATCGACATGATCTTCCGCATCTAATTCCCTAGCCAAGGGGTTAACCAAGTCAAACTTATCAATGGGAAAACTAGTAGAGCCTAGAGCCTTCCCAACAAAAATAGTCTTCACAGGATTGAAGTCCTGACAAGAGCGGGAAAAATGACCAACTCTAAGACAATGAGAGCACACCAAAGAGGAAGAATCAAAGAGAACACTCTGCTCCCAAACACCCAGCTTGAAAATAAACTTAACTTTATTTGGTAGAAGCTTACTAGTTTCAACCAAAACATAAAAGATAGCATAAACTAAACATTTCATGTCTTTCATAATCCTATCCATGACTAAGAAAGAACCAAAACTGTTACCAATACTTCGAAAGACCTCTTCATCCTAGAATTTCAAAGGAAGTGTTAGGAGTCTAAACCAAATAGGGACCCAATCGAAGCATCCCTTGGAAGCCACAATCCCCATAGTCCAACTCTTTAGGAGAACATATTTACCAAATAACCAAGGCCCACTAAGTAAGACATCCTTACTCTACTCAAGGAGTTGAAAGGAAAAAAGGAAAAAACCTTTAGGCAACACAACCACCCGTAGTAGACCAAAAGCATTCCATTTGGAAAGAGCCTAGTTGTGAACATAATCAATATTAGGATGAGGGATTGAGAACCTACCAACAAGAGCATTACCAACAATAACAATAGCCCTATCCACAACAGCATCAGGAATCTGAAGAGAGAGACAAGAGACCACTGAGGGCCATGCACCTAGACAGGAGTAGCAACATCCCTCTCACATGAAGGGAGGGATCCTTTAACAACATCCAAACCCACAAATGAAGCTGTGACATCAACCTCAACAGAGAAGTTAGGGGACAAAGAGAGGTTTTCCAAACCAAACCCAGAGCTAAGATCCTTCACAGGTGTTTGAGAAATGTCAAGAGATGCACCCAAATTCACATCCAATCCAAGTCCAACACTCTGCAACTTGCAATCCTGTTGAGAATGGATCGGGTGATTAAGAAATCCTTTAAGCAATCAGAAAAAGGAGCATCATCCTCCTCTTTCTTTCCACCAATCTCACATCTCTGAGACTTTCTTCGAGCCTCCAAAAGAATATCGAACAAGATCTCCTCATCCTCCTCATCCAAATTGATAAACCACTTTTTATCAATCCCATCCTTAGAAGAGCAGACAACAAGCTTTGCACCATCCTCATTTGCATCTTCAACAATGTTTGTCGCAACCACAACCCCATTAGAAGAACCATGAAATCCATCCATTGAACCTATGCCAGCAACAGGCACAACCAAACCCACCACCAAAGAGGAGCCAAGGCCAAGAGCACTTGGATCAGGATCCCCATCGTTGGACTCCTTAGGGGTTTTCAAAAAAATCTCCCCATGCCTCTTCTCACCTATCGCATGTTGCTCATTCATTATCACTCTTTTTTTACTTGTTTATGTGATAATTTTGTAGAATAAAATTATCATGCATTCACCCTATGATTTGACCTTGTGTTTATTTGGTCACTAATAAAATATTTATGTGAAAAAATAAAAGATTCCAACAATGTGGCAAGGGCTCTTTGATGTGTGCTCATTGCATAATGGTTTTTAAGGTTTCAACCAATGTTTGAAGTTCTTTCTTGTTTTCTTCAAATTTTCCTAAAATGTTCACTTGTGACTCATGAGGATGGTGATAAATGGATGGAAGAGGTTGAACATGGTGAGGTTGTACCCACTCTTTAGAAATATTTTCCTCATGCACTCAATATATTGAATTATGGTTTGAAGGAGTTGAAGGGTTTTTATTTGTAAAATTTTTAAAAAATTAAATAACATTATTGAAAAATAAATTTATTTTAATTGAAACAACTAAGAAAATGTAAATATTACCTTGTCAACCTCATTAACATTGTGGAGGCATGGTGTTGGAGTTGAATCCAATCTAGTAGCTTGAAAATCCACTCTACTGGATTTAAAACACACTTACATTATTTTCCTATCATGTTTAGGTATGAATAGAAGAATTGGGCTTAGGCATCCTTATTTTTGTTTTTATGGCTCACAAATGAGAGCTCATAACATACATGTGTTATGGATCAATAGTGATTGAGTCTAGGTTGGTCTCTACCAAGAAATAATGTCACCATGTTATAACATGAGCACTTTATAACACACTCATGGTATATGTTATTTGGAATAAAAGTGGTTTTCGCCACTTTTTATCCCCAACCTTTGTACACACTCTTGTGATAAAGAATCCTAGTTCACAATGATTGTGGTTGTTAAATTCTAGCTATTGATGATCATTGTGCCTATTCCATATCATACATATCACATATTTTTGAGATTTCACTTGTTTTGTACACCACATTTATGACCTATTTTCTATATCAAATTACTACAAGAAACTGTTGGATGTGGTGGATGTGTTGCTGATGTGTGGCTGTCATTGATGTCAACACTATTAGCATTTGGTGTATTAGAGGTTGTATGTGTCGAGGATATTGAGAAAATTGTAAAATAAAGTGTTTTAGGTTCCTAGTGGAACTATGCAGGTCATGAAGGCGTCTTGTTCTTTACGTTGAAGTTTAGCTGCTGTGGACTAAAGGGTTTTCTGCTAAGTGTATCTAGATCATCTACTGGAAGTTTCAGAGGTCCGCATATAGATTTGATCATGTTGTGGTCTGACATTGTTTCTGTGGTCTCTATTAGTGTTCCTGAGTGAAGTTTGTGTGATTCTGGAAATCTCAGTTGTTGCAGATGTTTCTTTGTTGTTTCTTGGTGCTCTTGGATGTTTCTAGATCATTCTTTATCTTTGTGGTCGCCCACATTGATCGGTGTGCTCGTGGTCAGAAATTTTTCCTACATACGTTCGGTTTTTCTTGTTCTTGGCCGACATGTTGGTGGTAGCGTGTAGTGGATCTTCGAGGTGAAATTAATTGAAGTCTTTTTGTGTTGGAGTTTTAAATTTGTGTCCCCACTATGTTGTGGCCGACCTTGGTGGATTCACATTTAAAAATTTATTTGTAAATTTGGGCTGACATTGAAAATATGTTTTACTCTCTTGGCCGGCTAAGTTATTGATGAAATCTCATGTAGCGGATATATAAGAGTGATTGTTTCATCGGTGAAGTGTGTTGGAAAGGTGTTGAGTGTGCTCTTATGTGAGTATGTGTGAATATCATTCGATTACATAGAAAAGTGTGAAGAAGATCAAGTGAAGTGTGAAGTAGTTTGCGAAGGAGTTTTTTGTGCTTAATTGGAACTGTAATCAAGCTTGTGGAGAAGCTATTTTCTCAGTTCATACCCTCCAGATTTTAATTCTATTATGAATTGTTGGGAAGTGAGCCCCTTTTGTAATTGAGCAGTGAGCTCTAGGCAATGTGCCTGAATGCATGTGCATTCCCTTTATTGATTTCATTATAATTTTAACAGGGTATAATCTTGTGGACTGACATCCACCATGGTTTTTCCCCTAACAGGGTTTCCACGTAAATTTTTTTTTGGTGTTCTCTATCTCTCTAATGTGTTAATTGCTTATGGTTAATTGCTTATTCATCAGATCTAAGATTAAGTTAAGTTTGAAAAGTTTAATATTCTATGACAACTGATTCACCCCCCCTCTTAGTTGTCTGTCCTTGTTTTTCCAAAAATTGGTATCAGAGCAGGTTCCTCTGAAGAAGTCTAAAAGCTTGAGGTGATATGAGATGGCAACATTGAAGAAGGACAGTCCAAGATTCGATGGAACTAACTACTCACTGTGGAAAGTCAGGATGCAATGTCACCTAAGGTGTATTGGTGAAGCCTACTGGAAGATTACAAAAGATCCATATGTTATTCCTTAGAATGGCCCTCCACTGCTGATGAAATCAAAGCTGCTGAAAATAATATCAAGGCTATTGAAGCTTTAGTGAGTGCTCTAACAGATTTGGAGATGGCTAATGTGGTAGGACTGCAGATAGCTCAGGAGATTTGGACGAAGTTGGAAACTTTGTATGAAGGAGATGCATAGGTTAAGATGGCTAAGCCACAAAGTTTAAAAGGCAAGTATGAGAATTTGAAAATGGATGAAGATGAAAATATCGCTTCTTTTATGCAAAGAGTAAATGAAATAGTGATGGGTATTACATGTGTTGGTGGTTCTCTGGATGAGGATGAAATTGTGGCTAAGATACTCAGATCCTTGACTCTCTCCTACAAAGTGAAGGCTCATTCTATTGAAGAGCTCAAATCAGTAACAAATACATCAAGAGACACGTTGGTTGGTAAGCTTGCTGCTTTTGAATTAAGTGAATTTGATGAATCTGTTTCGAAAACTGAATCTGCATTCAAGGTTACTGTATCTAGAAGTAACAAGCAAAGATATGGTTTGGGAGAATGTTCCAGAAAGATATCCAAGTATGATGAAGAACTGAAGTAGCTTGAAGATAAAGAAAGAAGGCAGAGGAAAAGGTAAGTATGAAGGAGTGTTACCTATTAAATGTTTTTCATGCAGTAAAATAGGTCATTTTGCATCAAGATGTCCTAAAAGAGTCCCTAGAACTAAGACTAACAAGTCTAGATTCCAAAAGAAATGCTACTTTGCTGAAGGAGTGACTGATGATGAGTCTGATAAAGATACTGGAAATGAAGATGAATGGGTTTTCATTGCTACCGTTGAAAATAGTCTCATGGCTACTGAATCTACTAAAGATGAGAAAGCTCTTGTAGCCCAAGTTAAAGAAAAGGATGAGTGGGTTATTGAAAGTGGATCTCACATCATATGACTAGTGCTAAATTTTTTTTGTAAGTCTAGAGAAGTATGATGGTGGTATTGTAAGATTTGGAGACAACAATGCTGGTGTGATTCATGGCAGAGGTTCTATTTGTCTTGGTGGTAAGGACAACACTGATGATGTTCTTTATGTTGAAGGCTTGAAGCATAATCTTTTGAGTGTTGTACAGATGGTGGGAAAAGGCTATGATCTACAATTCAAAAATGGAAGATGCCAGATATGTGGAAGTTCAGGCAATATGATTGCTACTAGTAAACAGACAAAAGGTAATATTTTTCACCTGAATACTGCTAGTGGGAGTTGTTTAATTGCTCAAGTAGATGAAAGCTAGTTGTGGCATAAGAGGTTGTGTCATGTAAATTTTGATAACATTGTCAAGGTAAGTTCCACTCAAGCAGTAAGAGATCCACCTAAGTTAGTGAAGCCTGCTAACACAATTTGTAAGGAATGTAAGATGGGTAAACAGACTAGAGTGTCCTTCTGAAGCAAACAATTTCATTCAAATGATTTGCTGGAGCTGCTATATACTGACCTCTATGGTCCCTCTAGATTCAAAAGTATTCATGGAGAAAGGTACTTTATGTTGATTATTGATGATTATTCTAGAATGATATGGGTTTCCTTTTTAAGAGAGAAATGTGAAGCACTGGAAAAGTTCAAAATTTTCAAGGCTATGGAAGAGAATGAGAAAGGTCTAAAAATCAAGTGTTTGAGATTTGAACGAGGTGGTGAGTTCACCTCCAGGGAGTTCAACTCTTTTTGTGAAGAACATGGAATTAGAAGATAGTTATCTACTCCCCAAACCCCTTAACAGAATGGAGTTGCAGAAAGAAAGAACAGAACAATCTCGGATGCTGCTAGAAAAATGATGATAGAAGGAAATGTTCCCTAGTGCTATTGGAGTGAAACTGTAAGCACTGTTGTGTACACTTTAAACCAAGTAAATGTTAATGGAAATTTTGGTAAGACCCCTTTTGAGCTATGGTTTGGTTACAAACCTACTGTTAAGTATTTCAAGATCTTTGGAAGCAAATGTTATATCAAGAGAGATGATGATATAGGAAAGTTTGATGCAAGAAGTGATGAAGGAATATTTTTAGGTTATTCTACTAAGAGCAAGGCCTACCAATGCTATAACAGAAGAATGAGAAAGATGGTTGAGAGTGCAAATGTCAGAGTTGATGAGAATTCTGTCAAATCATCCAGATATTATGGATATGATTCTGATGAAGACAATACAAACAAAGGGAAGAATTTTCAAACACATAATCAACTTCAAATTGTGCCATATGTTCCATATGTTCCGATAAAGCAACCTCAATTCATTCTGGTAAGTCAAGGTAGTAAGGAAGCAGAGACCAGTGCAAGTACAAAAAGAATATCAAAAGAATCAGATGTTCAAGAAAATTCCAAAACTCCAAGGTATGTAAAGCTAAACCATTCTAAAAGCCAAATTATAGGAGATAAGAACAAAGGAGTGCAAACTAGAAGGAAGATTGTAGAAGAATATTGCCTGATTTCCAAGATTGAACCTAAAAACATGTCACTAAAGCCTACCAAGATGAACACTGGATGGAAGATATGAAGGAAGAGCTAATACAAATTGAAAATATTGACATGTGGATATTGGTTCCTAGACCTAAAGACAAAAATGTGATTGGTACTAAATGGGTGTTTCAGAACAAGCTAAATGAACAAGGTGAAGTGGTCCAGAATAAAGCAAGACTAGTATGTAAAGGGTATTCTCAGATGGAAGGTGTTGATTTTGAAGAAATTTTTTCCCTATTGCCAAAATCAAAGTTAGATTATTTCTTGCTTATGTTGCATACAAGGACTACAAATTCTATCAGATTGATGTGAAGTCGGCATTTCTGAATGAAGAACTAAAAGAAGTATAAATTGAACAACCAGATGGATTTCAGCTAACTGACAAGGAAGATATGGTTTTCTATTTAAAGAAAGCTCTATATGGACTCAAGCAAGCCCCTAGAGCCTGGTATGCTAGATTGGACAAATACTTACTGAAGCTTGGATTCACTAAAGGTACTGCTGATAGCAACTTATATTTCAAATTGGATCATGATAAAGAGTTAATTATAGAAGCCTTTGTTGATGACATAATTTTTGGAGGAGATGGAAATCTATGTATGAAGTTTGCTGGTGATATGAAGGATGAATTTGAGATGAGTATGATTGGAGAGATGAAGTTCTTTCTAGGATTACAAGTGACCCAGTTACACAAGGGGATATTCATATCTTAGTCCAAATATGTGAGAGCGCTACTGAAGAAATTTGGGATGGAAGATTCGAAGCCTGTTGGTACTCCCATGGTGACTAGATGTAAGCTAACATAGAATGATGATTCTCCTAAGGAAAATCAAACTAGATACAGGTCAATGATCAGTGAATTACTTTATTTAACCCAGACGAGGCCAGATATTATGAATGTTGTATGTATGGTTGCTAGATTTCAGGCTGATCCAAAAGAATCACATGTGACTAATGTTAAGAGGATCTTCAGATATATGAAAGGAACAATTAACTTTGGACTTTGGTATCCAAAGGATGATGATCTCACTCTGAGTGCATATACTGATGCGGATTGGGTTGGTGATGTAGATGATATGAAAAGTACTAGTGGTGGTGCTTTCTTCCTAGGGAAGAAACTGGTGTCCTGGTTGAGAAAAAAGTATAATTCCATTTCTCTATCTACTACTGAATTAGAATATATTGTTGCTGCAAACAATTGTACTCAAGTAATATGGATGAAACAAACGTTGAAAGATATCAAAGTGGTATATGAAGAGCCTATTGCCATTTACTATGACAATTTGAAAGTGCAATAAATATTTCAAATAATTTGGTACTGCACTCTAAGACTAAGGATATATCAACCAAGTTTCATTTCTTGAGGGAGAAAGTGAATGAGAAAGAAGTCTGATTGGAGTATGTGCCTACTAAAGAATAGATTGCAGACATCTTTACTAAGTCGTTGCTAAAGGATACTTTTGAGTATCTCAGAGGAATGCTAGGGTTAATCACCCCTCCTAATGAAAACTAAGAAGATGCATTTATTTGCATCAATTCGTGAGCTACATTGGTATATTTTGATATGGATTGATGTTTTTGTGGCTGCTACTCAGGGGGAGTAGTCAGATGTGTAGATATGCGGTTCAAAGTGTGTATATGGAAAGGTCATGGTTACCTTTTCCATTGATGTCAAAGGGGGAGAAGTGCAATGCAAAAAAATCTTTTTAAGAATCGAAGTGAAATTTTGGAGAAGAGTCAGAACCAAAGGGAAAGCAAGTGTGTTGGGTTGATGGTATTTTTCACATCATGTGTTGCCATCAATGCCAAAGGGGAGATTGTTAGATGTGGTGGATGTGTTGCTGATATGTGGTTGTCATTGATGTCAACACTATTAGCATTTGGTGTATTAGAGGCTATATATGTCAAGGATATTGAGAAAATTGTAAAAGAAAGTGTTCTAGGTTCCTAATGGAACTGTGCAGGTCATGAAGGCGTCTTGTTCTTTACATTGAAGTTTAGCTGCTGTGGATTAGAGGGTTTTCTACTGAGTGTATCTAGATCATCTACCAAAAATTTCAAAGGTCCACGTATAGATTTGATCATGTTGTGGTCTGACAGTGTTTTTGTGGTCTCTATCAGTGTTCTTGAGTGAAGTTTGTGTGATTCTGGAAATCTTAGTTGTTGCGGGTGTTTCTCTATTGCTTCTTGGTGCTCTTGGATGTTTCTAGATCGTTCTCTATCTTTGTGGTATGTCCACATTGATTGGTGTACTTGTGGTTGGAAAATTCTCTTGCATACGCTTGGTTTTTCTTGTTCTTGGCTAACATGTTGGTGGTTGCATGTTGTGGATCTTCGAGGTGAAATTAATTGAAGTCTTTTTGTGTTGGATTTTTAAATTTGGGTCCCCACTATGCTGTGGCCGACCTTGGTGGATTCACATTTAAAAATTTATTTGTAAGTTTGGGCCGACATTGAAAATATGCTTTACTTTCCTGGCCAACTAAGTTATTGATGGAATCTCACGTAGCGGATATATAAGAGCGATTGTTTCATTGGTGTAGTGTGTTGGAAAGGTTCTTAGTGTGCTCTTATGCATGTATGTGCAAATATCATTCAATTACAGAGCAGAGTGTGAAGAAGATCGAGTGTGTGAAGTAGTTTGTGAAGGAGTTTTTTGTGTTTAATTGGAACTATAATCAGGCTTGTGGAGAAGCTTGTTGAGACAGGGTTTCAACTCTTGCAATTCTTATTGATTTTAGAGAAGAAAATTTTGTAAATCACAAGGCCAAATGTTATATTGTTAAGTGATGTCTATAATTAAATGTCATCTTGGACTTTTAGAGATCTTTAGGGGAACTTCTATGTGATGAATTGTGATAGAATTCTAGCATATAGTTTCCTCTTACCATATTTTCTAGTATGATTATAATAAATATTTGATAGATTTTGTAATATTTTAATTCATTGCAAGCAATTTTTGCAATGGTCTCTTCTTTATTCCATATGGATTCATATAGTTTAAAGAGGGATTATTAAGTATGTTTGGTTATTTGATATCACATCTCTAGTGTGTGTGTATGCATAGCTTATATTCTATTATGATTTCAATTTGTTACTTCTCTTGATAAAATATGATTATAATCCAATAGATAAGGCACTATACCTAAAATTTTATGATCCTACATACACTAAAAATACAAAATATCTTTCATCAATAGTTTAGGAGTAGGTTAATAGTTTGTATGCACCTTTTGAATTAGTTATTCATATAAGGAAATGTCTATAGTGAGCCATAACAATTATTATCCTAAGGAATCATGTTTTTCATACCTTAATCTTGTACTTGTATAATAGAGTTTTTAGTGTGTAGTAAGTTAGTCTTTGACTTGGTGACAAATTTTGAGGCCAATGAAACATTAGTTGTACTACTATAATAGTTTTATCTCATTTTCCTTTAATTGTGATCAATCCTATTGAGGATGCCTCTAGGAACACCATTGTGGGTCTAGCTAAGCCTAAAGTGAATAAGAGAATACTCGCTCTCAGTATTTGGCCTTAAATTACTCAAATTTTGTTGATGAGTTGATTAATCCCCCTTTGAAGTGACATTTTCCTAGCGCTAAAGTGGATTGATTCTTTTAGGATTTTGACCAATGATTTTTCATCCACCAAAAAATTCCTAGTGATTCTTGAATAAAAAAATTGGAAAAGTGTTAATACCTTCATTGAAAGTTTTGAAAACATAAAACCAAAGAAACCTTGGCAAGAGGCCTATCCTAGTAAGTGATCATAGGAAAACACCAAAGAGACTCTTGGTTAATAGATAAACGAGTTTGTGAGTCTTTCTAGTCTATAAAAGCTATGGCATAATGGCTTCCCAAGTTTTTCATATGATTTTTAATCACAAAATTAGCCTAGATATAAATAGGTTCCTTCATGAGAAGGATAAAATAAAGACTACGGTCTCTCAAATATTTACATGCATGAGACACTCTAGAAGAAATACAATGTCTAAGAATTTTTGTTTTAAGTGTCATTAATCTCTAGGGCTCTAACTATCCATTTAGCACATAAGGTTGCACCCTATCATTGAATGTCAATAAGACTAAGCCTACTAGAGTCATGAGGGAGGCCACATAATTTCCAAGGAAATATATGAAAGCCTCTACCTTGTTCTAAATAAACCGATAAGAAATCCTTGTCAATTTTTTTTAATATTTTGATAAGAATCTTTGGACTACAACCAACAAAAAGAATAATAAACATGAGTTGAAGATAAAAATTTAGAACAAACCTAAAATGTTCCTACAAGGAGAGACGCTTAGTAATCCACTAAGCTATTTTTTTCTAGTCAAATAATGATAGCTTTAAATAAATAATAGGAAGAAACCTAGAAGGAAAAACAATTGTTTAAGAGTATTATAACATCTCTATAATTCATCCCTTTCCAACTAGAAAATAATTAAGCCAATCGTTTCCATATCATTAGGTTATTTGTTGTTAAATAATAAAATTAGAAGCTACGTAAAAAGTGTCTAGACATTAGGGTAAAAGTACAAACCCGTGTCACACTTTATAAAGGAATATACCAACACAATTTACATAAATTCTCAACTCCAATTGCATAAAAGTGGTATTTATGTTTTAAATTTCAAAATGATGTAAACTAATGAAATGCTAAATTTTTGATGAAGTTTATTCAGGTATAACTTTTAAAATATATATTTTTAATATTTTTTTATAAATTCAAAAGCAGATTTTGAATTGCTCAAAATTTTGAGAAAAAGTGATGTTGAGTTGACATCATAAAAAAATAGAAAACAATTTTTTTATCATCTGATTTTTTTTCTAACTTCAATATCTAGTGCATGGAAAAAAATTAAGTATATTTTCCGTGTACTAATGTTTTAAAGTCAAACATACTAAAATTCTATAATTTTCATTTGATGTCAACTATTGTCTAACTTTTTTTTCATTTAAAAAAAAAAAATTATATCCTTTTGAAGAGGATTCTCTCCTCTAGTGCATCATATATTTTTCAAAAAAATTAATATGTTTTAGTATTTTTAAAATTTCTAGTTAGTCTCATTTTTTTTTTAACAACCTATTTGCATTATTTAAAATAAAAAATATATTAAAACTAATCAAAATATCAAAAAATATATATTTGGATTATTGACTCTGAGCTCTACAAAATCATTCTAAGTGAAGAAATATCATATTCAAGTAAAATTTTCAAAAGTTTTTGAAAAAAGATGAGGTGGCTACCATCAAGGATGCCACCTAGATAGTTTCAAGTGAAAGGGTTTCAAGATTGAAACTCTTTTAGACAAAAACTTATATGCAAATTATGGCAGATTTTAAATTGACAAAGGGAAAAAAAATATTTTATTATTTTGAAT